>JAOEHY010028221.1:0-25871 GCA_025447955.1 Psilopsiagon aurifrons
ACAGGGTGCCCAGAGAAGCTGTGGCTGCCCCATCCCTGCAGTGTTCAAGGCCAGGTTGGACATAGGGGCTTGAAGCAACCTGCTCTAGTGGAAAGTGTCCCTGCTCATGGCAGGGGGTTGGAATTGGATGAGCTTTAAGGTCCCTTCAACCCAAACCTTTCTATAGATCTATGATTCTACCTTGGGTACTGCACTGAGACACTCAGCAGCATGTACGCTGTGTGCCAGAAGCTGCATGCTGCATGCGCAGTTGTTTATGGCAGAGACACAAGGCAGCTTTGCCACTACCTGTTCCAAAACCATTTGTAGTTCCACCTGGCTGCTTACCCGGCCTGCAGTGAGACAGGAACCATGCTTCCTGCCTGTGGATGCTGGGACATTTCCCTCCCCTCCCCCTGCAATCAGATGCTTGCAGAGCAAAGCTTGCAGCAAGCCAAGCATCACTTGCACTCCATCAGACGTGGGTGTCTATAAAAAGCCTCTCTGGGGTTGCGATTGGGTGGGTTGGCTGAGCCACGTGGTCTCTCGTGTTGCTGAGCAAGTGGCATCCCACTTATTTTTGGCACTAATAGTCTTTAGTTAATACATAAATTCAGCTTAAATTCTGGATGGAAGATAAATCCCAAGTGGAGGCTCTGCTAATAAGACGACAGACGCTTTGGGGAGCCTGGGACACCTGGCAGCGGAGCGGTCATGGTTGCTGAGATGTGAGAGCAGCAACGTGCGCAGGCACAAGGTCCTTAAGTTACCATGAGCTGTGTGACCAAATTACAGAGGCATTAGACAGATGGCCAAGGTCAGCTCTAGCTGGAACTGCTGGAGCTGAACTCATTGCAAGCCAATGCCCAAGTGAGATCGCCAGTCCCATGCTGGCATGGTGAGAAAAGGCAGTTGAAGCATAGTTTTAGGTCTAACAACTGCAAAACATTCTCTCCTCTGACAGCCTGCCTAAAGGCAAGACTGGTCTGAGGCCCTCTCTTCTGCTTCCTTCTTGCTAATCCACGGCCACTCACCCCATAGTGCTTCCCCACATCTTGTTTTATCCCAGAGAACTCCAGATTTGGGTGTGCTGGGGGCTGCATCTGAATGACTATGTCTTTTCATTGCATATGTGCCTGTGAGCCTGGTTGGGGAAACCCATCCATGGTGGCCAAGCTGTGGCGAATGTGAGACGCTGGAGCTCTGACCTCAGGCTTTGCTCCATGGGTTGGTGCTGTCACCTGAAGGAGGGTCTGGCTGGAGAGGAGAGGAGATTCCAGCAGCCTCTCAGAGGGTTTTGTGGCACCAGATTCTCTAGTGCTGTGCCATGGGAAGGTGCACTGATGACCAGGCTGCAAACCCTGTGGCTAACAGATGGATGAGGTCCTGCTTGCCACCTCCTGACAGGGTCTCCATTGGGTTCTCAAGAATTTCAGCTCTTCCCAGAATTGGCAAAGGGATTGGAGGTTAGCCAGGGTTTAGAAGAACACCAGTTCATCCCAGTATGTCCTCTAGCCTGCCTCACCTTACACACAAGGTCTGCCTCTGCGTGCTCAACGTATTAACCCTTGTCAGGCAGCAGGCAGAATTTTAAAGTCATTTAAGCTTTAGATCTTTCCAGGGAGGTTCAGATCTCTCAGTCATAGTCAGAACCAATGGTACAGCACCAGCCTCATAAAGCAAGGACAGTCTGAGGTCATTTCTTTCCCCAGGTCCCTTGCTGTGGATTTTCATTAGGCCCTCCTTCTTTCCTCTGCAGTTCCCACCCAAAAGGGTGTCAAGGAAAGGCTCAATTGTTTTGCTTTTGTGGGCAGTGGTTTGCAGTCACATTGTTTTCCCTTGTTCTTGGTACAGGGAAGAGGGGACTCATTCTGGAGCCCCTTGGGGATGTATTTGTTGCTGTAGTGAAAGCCTTGGCTAGCTTTACCAGTGGGTATCCCTGGCTCACAACACAAGGTAGTGAAGTCCCAGCTGCAGCCTGTGGGTAAGCTGTAACAACCCCAAGGCTCTGTGTCAGAGCTACAGGTGAATGCAACTACTCTTCTCCTCTCTGATCCCCCACATCTGTGTATCTGTGTTCTCCTCTGGGACCTGACTTGGAGACACATCACGAAACGAGGTGGGTGCAGCCATGTGATGCTCCTCTCTTGGAGGAGGGGCCTTGGGGAAGGAACTGTGTGTATGTCTGTGTGTTTGTGCCAGAGGCTTCCTTTGGAGACAGCAATGATCAGTGGAGGAGATTGGTAGGGAGGAGAAATCCCAGCGTCTTCCTACACAGTATCCAGCAAATAACCTCTTGGGATTGGTCGTTGCTAAGCGCGGGGCTGGCCAATGAGTGATGAGTGGTCCAGGCTTGGGCCGGGACATCCCTGCTGGGACTTGCAGTCAGGTTGTGGCTGTGTCCAGGGTGGATAAGCCACGGCAAAGGAGAGCAATACACTGGAATGAGCATTTCACATGCAGTGGCGAGTCCCAGCTGCCTGAGGCTGCAGACATTCAGCCCTGCTCAGGGGCTGTGTCCTAGCCCTCTGCCTCAGCTGCTTCTTCGCCCAACGTTTCACTTCTCTGCTTTCCTTCTGGCCTCTCTGAACTTCAGGTGCCTTCTGAAGGCCCCTGAACACAGGCGTCATGTGCCTTGAGCCATTGTCCTGCATGATGCCTGTGCTCATCAGGAAAGCTCCCTGCCTCTGTTCTGCACCAGGAAGGGAAGCTGAGAATGAGCCAGTGCTCAACAGCAAAAGCCCAACAACAACTGTCTCAATGAAGCAGCAGTTTTAATAAGACAGACTAAGGAGTATATATATATATGTTGAGTAAATCTTAAGTCCCTTCAGATGCTGGGCATCCCATGTTTGCACAGCAGCATCAGACAGACCCTGGACAGGTTTATTCTATGGCTCAGAGCAGACTGCATCCATGGAAAGAAGTTCTCTCCTCTGGTCATTTGAGACATTCTATGATTTTATTCAAAGAAAACAGCTGTATTGCTAGAGGACATTCCCACAGGAACTTCTTGCTGTGGTTAGGGAAAGGCAAGGCTCCTCCGCTGCATTGAGCTGGTGGAGTTTTCCTTGTGGCCCAGCAATTTGTGCAGCCTGGCCCAGCCTGAAGAACACCCTGCACCCAGCACAGCACAGGTATGAAGGTACTTGGGTCGCAGATGGATCACCAACTCCTCGATGTACAGCTGTCTCCTGGTCAGGATCAATCCACTCCTGCTGCTGAAGCACTCCTGATATGTGGGGTGCCTTCCTTCAAGTACCCTTGGTTGCCCTGTTGGTGCAGCTGGGTGCTGCAGGCTCCAGCCCAGTGTGATCCCGTGTTTGCCCATCACCAAACTTGGGGCTTGGCACATAGCTCAGGCTTATCCTGGCCTCAGCCTCAGCACCACAGTTGTGTAATGCAGAGGTAGAAGCCATGGGGTCTGTGTCCCATGTCTCAGCTGCTGAGCTGTGGTGCACTGGCATCATTCCCTCATGCACAATAAGGGATGGAGTGGGGAAGGCTAAAAACCTGCTGTCAGGTGGAAAACCTTTCCTTGCTGCTGTTCCCAGGGGTGTTTGCCAGAGCTCTGCCTGGAGGTGGTCTTGTGCTCTGCTCTTAGCACTGAGAATGTCCCTGCTCTGCTTCCTGCTGCTTTCCGGGCAGGATCTTTGGGAAGAGATCACAAGACAGGAGGGAAGAGGACAGCACGTGTGAGGAAATAGCAGGAAGAGAGGTGTAGGAGAGCTGGTGGAGACGTGGGGGGGAAAGACATGTGAACCCTTTGATTATCTTATTTATGCAAATGATTCCCCCTGATCCCACAGAATGGTCAGCCAGGCAGTGGCTTCCCTCAAGGTCATGAAGCAAAGGCTCCCTTGGAGGAAGAGCTGAAGCCACTGCAGTCCTAGTGTGCTTCTGGGCATCTTTGGCTAAGCACAGTGTGAAAGGTCCTTTGCTTCTCTGTGCAGGCTCCACTGAAGACTTGTGTCCAGCACAGACTCTGACAAACCTCCAAGGTGACAGAGCAATTTGTCAGTTGCCTTGTCAGATACTGAGGCATCTTTCCACTGAGTAAGGATTTTAGGCTGCAGTGTACATTTGGATACACATTTAAGTGCCAGCCCCAGCTGGCTGTTGTTTTCCTGCTGTTGCAAGGGATGGGCTGACCTGCATTTTGATCTACTGATTTTTTTTTAATGCTTTATTTGCTGGAGATAAAACAGAGGCAAGAATTGGGCTGCCCAGTTCCTTGCTTCTCTTGTCTGCAGGCCATGTGGTCCACAGCACTGTGGGAAGATGGGGAAAACTTGGCTCTCCTTTCCCACTGGGTGCTGGACATCTGTTGCCATGGCTCATCTCTAAATCCCTTGGCTGCATTGCTGCAAGATTGCTCTCTGTCACAGATACCAACATGCAGCCTGCGTCATGCTATTGAACACAACCACTGGAAAAGGGTTACTTATAGGGAAGCTCTTGAATTGTGAGCAGGCATTGTTTTCTCCCAGATAAAACAGTGTCAAGTAGTCTGCGTCAGCATGAAAGTGCAGATGCTCATGTTATCCTCATGCAGTTTAATATACTGATATTGCTATATTTTAGTGTCTGGTTTTCAAGAGATCACAGTTAATAGCAGCAGCAAGACTTCATGGTGCTCAGTGATGCAACTCCTTAGCCTTAGGACTTGGGTGAACATTGTTTAATGGTCAACCTTTGCTGTCCTGTTGTGCTTGTAATCCAGCAAAACCCCCAGAACCCAAAAGTGTTCTTTTGGGAAGGCAGGGGCAGTGCACAGCGGGATGGCTGTCTTAGAAGGAGAGTTTGTCAAACTGTGCTCTTCTGATCCTGTCATAGGACATGATGGGTGCTGGGAAAGAGCAACAGCCTCTACCACCACCAGTCTTCTGAGCTTCCTGGGAGAGGTGTGGGAAGGCTGTGGAAACTTCAGACTGGGTCTGCTCACTGCTTTTCATGTCACAGGGCTGCAGGAGGTTGGGAAGCCATGGTGGGTCAAGGTGCCTGGAAAGGTTTTCATAAGATGACTTCTCTGTGGTGGAGGCCTTCAGAGTCCTTCCCTTCAGGAGAAGCATCCCTGGGAGGGACCAAGCTCTGCCAGCTTGCTCTGCAAAAGGAATGGTTTGCTGTGGCCAAGACAAAGCAGGAGCCTAAACTTGCCTTTGGTGGTGCTACGCACTGCCCCCAGCCAGGAGCTGGTTCTCCATTGCATTCAACAAGCTCTTTGGAGCTCACAACTGGAACATGCTGTCCTAGAAAACTGTGTGTGTTAGTCCCAGAGTCTCAAAGGCTCTCACTAGCATGCAGTGACATCCAGTCACAGAAAAGTGGGACAGGAGAGACCTGGTGACAGCTCTGACGTAGTACCAGCTTGGCTGAGGAGGAAGTGACGCGGTCAGCCAGATCCCATGGAGTTGCTGGCCTGAGCCTAATGTGGCTTTTCCCCATGGGCTTGGAAAAACATGGAGAGGAAACCAAGATACAGAGGATGTTAGATATCTTCTAACAAAGTAACTCTAAACATAGTCCTTTCCGCAGCAGGAATTAGGCACTGCATGGAACTTTTGTTGTGTAAGGAGGTACTTAAAAACTTTTTACATTCAGATGAGCTCTTGGGCACAAGTACTTCCCTGTGAGGGTGCTGAGGCGCTGGCACAGGGTGCCCGGAGGAGCTGTGGCTGCCCCATCCCTGGCAGTGTTCAAGGCCAGGTTGGACACAGGGGCTTGGAGCAACTGCTCTATGGAAGGTGTCCCTGCTCATGTCAGGGGGTTGGAACTGGGTGAGCCTTAAGGTCCCTTCCAACACAAACCAGTCTGGGATTCTATGCCTAAAATTTTTACAGATCCTAATTAAGGACCTGTTAAGTGAAAGCATCACCCATGTCTTAATGAAGGTTAACAGGCAGCAACCATTACTAATGGTGGGCCATAATGGTCTTATGAAATGATCCACATTAGCTCTAACCTCCTTAGGGTGCAGCCTGGTTTTGCCACAGCATTGTGGAGAAATCTCCCTGTGTTGAGATATTCAGCAGCAACACAGCTACCACTTTGCATTGAAAGGGACTCTTAGATTAAAATATAATTAGAAATAATAATGCGTTCCCTTGCATTCATTTCTAGTGGCACAGCTGATGAGGTGAAGTCAGGCAATGTTTAGAAATCAAGTGCACTTGTCCTTGTTTTCATTCCAGCCTCTGGTACTCCCTCATCTTCCAGTTTGGAGGAGGTGAGAGAAGCTGTCAGCTTTGGTGCTGTCCTGTTAGTTCCCTGCTGGTTCCTGGCTTCTGCAGAGCTGACTGGGCAAGCTGGTGCGGGATCTTCTGAGGCCCCAGTTGCATCTAAAGAAACCAGACTGGGATGTGAGCAGCCTGGGAACAAGTCTGGGGCCATCCACAAGTCTCGTTCTTACTCTGCATGCTGAAACAACCAGGATTCATTTAGGTTGATATATACATCCCTAACTCCTCTGATTATTAAAGGATTATTTAAGTTTTTACAAATAAAAGCAGCCCTCCAGCAATTTGGATGGTGTATTTATGCACAGTACTGTTCATTCCATCACTTTTAGTCCAACTCTACTTTGGCAGAGCTGACACCAAGAAACCAAGGCTTTCTTTTTTGCTTCGCCACAGAAAATGGTTGGACATGCAGATCTCTGGTTTGTGGTCGTGCCTGGGTACACACTCCTGTGCAGACCCCAGAAATATATATATTTTAATAATCATAAGCTACATCTCCAGGGAAAGCTGCTGACACTTTCCTTCTAAAAATGTGGGGTTTGTTCCTTGTGTGTTTCTAAAGAACTTCCCATGGGATTGTTTTCCAGGGGCAGGGAAGGCAATGACAGGCAGCTGTCACTGTGCAGCAGTGGCAAGAGCTTGCTGCAACTTCCAGTTGATTTCTTGCATACCTGCTATACAAAGTGGTCTTTTCTGTGTTGATCCAGGCTGCAGAGATATCCATGCAGTGCCGCTGATGAGTGGCTTGATAAAAGACAGTGCTCAGATAAGTTGTGACAGCAGTGGGTCTGGGCACTTCTGACAAGGCTGTAGTGACAGGGAATTTCTTTAACCTACCAGAGAGGAGATCGAGATGAGATCTTGGGCAGAAGCTGTTCCCTGTGAGGGTGCTGAGGCACTGGCACAGGGTGCCCAGAGAAGCTGTGGCTGCCCCATCCCTGGCAGTGTTCAAGGCCAGGTTGGACACAGGGGCTTGGAGCAACTGCTGTATGGAAGGTGTCCCTGCCCATGGCACGGGGGGTGGAACTGGATGAGCTTTAAGGTCCCTTCCAATACAAACTATTCTATGATTCTATGATCTTCTGAATCTTTCACAGAGGCCATGAGGATGGCCATCAAAAGGTCTCAGCTAATTGTAAGTGTTTCGCCTGATCCTGGTGATCTGTTCCAGACTCATCTCAGGGAACAGGCTCCATCCTCCTTTCCCATCCCTGCTGGCAGTCCCTCTCAGTCAAAGTTCCCCTGCTCTGGTTGCTCAGCATAGTCAGGAATTGCCTGGGTTTCAGGCAGCAGGACATGGCAGCCTTCCCTGCCCTTTTCCTGCTCAGAGTTGCCAGACATGAAGCAGATGGTTTTATCCACACCCAGACAAGGCTCTGTCTACTGGGCTGACATGGGACGCAGAAGAGGTGTGTGAACAGTTACACATTCCCTCTGTCATTGCCTGCTTTCCCATTGCTATACTGTGGCTAGTTGAGGCTTCTGAGGAATAAAGAGAGGGGTCAACCTGCAGGATTGCTGAGCACATGGAGCCCCCTGGTCCTAGTCCAGGTCTGTGGAGGCCAAGTGCCGTCAGAGGAAGAAGAGGGCTCAGCTGTTGTGTATGGGGACTCTTTGCAGGGGTTGCCAGTTACACACTGACTGTGGTGTTCGCCAGCTTCCAAGGAAGGAAGCAATCTGTGTCATCTCACAGCGGGCTTCTTTAAATCTCGGCCTGATTAAGCTGTGGCAATATGGGCTGCCTGATATGAAAGAGCCTTCCCTGAAAAGGGCTGATTGTTAGTGCAGAAATAGCCTGTTTGTTTGCATTGCCCTGCAGTTGGAGGCTGGTGGCACATTAAATCACCGGGTTCTGACTCCAGCTGAGTGGGAATCTGGAGATGAATAGTGTCCATCAGCTACTGGCATTGGTTTCGGTACAGACTGTCTGTTTGCCATACACCTGGGAAAGCTATGTTTGAATACTCAGGATCCCTCAAGATGTCTGAGGGAATTTGGGAATATCCACTGAGCTTTTGACCTCTTGTCTGTCCTTGAAAAAGCGGCATTTTTGCTTTCCATGGTGAGGCTATGGGCTAAGATACCAATGGAGTGCACGGAGAGATGCTGAGGCTTGCAAGGTGGCATTGCTATAGAAAGAGGAGGTGGTGTGGTAGGTCCTTGGAACAGTTTCTCCTGGATTCATGTGCTAGATTTTAGACACATTTGTGAATGCAGGCAGTGGTTTTCCATCAGCAGTTGCCAAGAGCTGTATCAGGGTAGGTCTAGAAAGGGAGTTCAATACTCAGACATCTCATGAAAAATTGCTGTGTGTGGTTACATCAGCTATTTATTCACTGCATAGAGATAAAAGGTTTTTTGATCGAGTGCAGTCATCTTAGCTTGTGGCTGTTGTTTTTCTTAGTTTTTTGTGTATTTTGGGGATCAAATTAATTACAGGGAGTGACTGATGCTGAGAAAAAAAGACAACAGTTCAAGCTGAGCTGCAGTTTTCTTCATGTTTCTTTGCCTTCATGCCCAGGAGCTGGGGCATACCAGGGTAGCAGGTCCTCAGTATTTAACAGGCAAGAATAAAATATGGTGAACTGCAAGCTGTCCAAGGTAGTGTGTTTGTGCTAATATACAGGCAAGCACTGGTGCTTCTCTGATTTGTGGAGCAGAGAGCTATTAAGGAGGTGTAAAGGCCAGATACTCTGCTGCCCATCTGGAGGTGGTCTACTCTTGAGGGTTCCCAGGACTGCAGAGAGAAAGGTGAGACAGGCTGGTACCCTGCTTGATGCTGGTTAAAAGTAACATTAAACTTGGAGATCTTTCTATGCAACTTCTCTTTGAAAAGCTTTGGAGGAGGTGTGGAGGGATTGCTCACTCCCTGTTGAAAGGCAGGAGTCAGAATGTGTCCTCTTGAGCAGTGCTATTGGACATCAAAATCTCTCATCACAACCTTAGGTGGGCAGAGGGCAGTGTGCAGGCAGGTGGGAGCGCACTGTCAGGGCTAGGGTCACACTATACTTGCCTCATTTCTTGCGGCCTTTGCCATGCTGCCTGCCATTGCTGGGGAAGAGCACTAGTCTTGGCAGGCTGTTGCTCTGACCCTGTACAGATGGGTCCCCATGTGTGGGGCAGGTACAGATGTGTGCTGGTTTTGGCTGGAATAGAGTTGCTTTTCATTCGAGTAGCTGGTGCTGTGTTTTAAATTTAGTATGAGAATAGTACTGATAACATACCGATGTTTTAGTTGTGCTCAGTGGTGCTTACCCTGATCAAGGACTTTTCAGTATCTCATCCTCTGCCAGTGAGGAGGGGCACAAGAAACCAGGAGGGGGCCGAGAGAGGACCCCTGTCCCAAACCAGTCAAGGGGGCATCCCATACCACAGCATGGCATGCCCAGTACATATACCAGTGGCAGTCACCCAGAAGGGCAAATCGCTGCTCAGGTTGGGCTGAGCATCGTTCAGAGAGTGATAAGCTATTGTATTGTGCATCACTTGTGCTTCATGGGTTTTCTTGTTCTCTCTCTTTTTCCTTATTACTATTATATTTTGCATTATCTCAGTTATTAAACTGTTCTTATCTCAACTCGTGCATTTTACCTTTTTCTGATTCTCCTCCCCATCACAAGGAGTGGGTAGGAAGTGAGTGACCGGCTGCCTGGTACTTAGTTGTTGGTTGGGTCAAACCACATCAAGATGCCTGAGCTTCCTCCAGTGGTGGGAACAGAGCTTTGGCATCTACTGCCAAGGGATTTTGTTCCATGAACAGTGCCTGACTCTCATCCCACATGATGCAAGAGTGGCGAAAGTCCACAGTGCCTGCAGATAACCGCTTCTTCTCTATCCCAGCTGTTTGCCTTGCCTCCATGCATTGCCCAAACTGCTAGCAAGTCTGAGAAGACTGAGAAGACCTTGGTTTCCATGGAGGGGTCTAGTTTGTGACCCAAACTTATTTTGATGTAGGGTCCAGGATCTAGAGCTGCTGTCTGGCAGGTGAGAAGCTCCTTGTCCTCTCTAATCATGTTGGGGTTACCTGCTTTGTTCCTCAAGACCCTTAAAGCCTCTCTAGAGCCATCTGGCAATGTTAATACCTTTCTTGGGATTTAGATGATGACATATTTTGCTGATGGACCCTTTCCTAATGCAGATAGCAGCTGTCACATGCTGAGAGAAGCAGGACTTGCCTGAGTGTTCAGCAGGTTTACCTGGCTTGGAGGTAGTGTAAAGCCACTCATGTATTCATCATCATTCTCTCTGACTTGGGGACAGGCTTTGCCTCAGCAGGGGCTTGGTTGCTGTAATCATTTGGGCTGTGCAAAATCGAACAGGTCTGACTATCCCTGGGTTCTTCTAGGATCCAATAATCCCACCTGCAAACACACTTCTCTGCAGTCTTCTCCCCTCTCCTAGTAACAATGTTGGCCCTGCTAAGCTCATGTCTCTCTCAGTCTCCTCCTTCCTTCCCACACCGTGCTGACCATCCTCTCCTGTGCTGAGCCTGGCTGCCATTACTGCCTGCCCAAATCTCTGCAGCTCATCACATCTAGCGTGTCCTGGCAGGCTGGCAACTTCTGCAAAGCGAAAACATCAGCTACGAAGTGTTTCAGTTTTGCCACCAAATTTTGACAGAGCCAAGAGCCTGGAACTGCTTCTGCTGCCCTGCAAGTGCTCAGTGACCCAGAGTGGACCAAGCCAAGTCTCCTTAGCAGTTCTCAAGCTATTCTGTCTCTCATGTAAGTGCTCTTAAAATAATGATCTGGTCCGGAGCAGCTCAAACTGAGAGTGAGGTTTGCCCCCATCTTTTCCCTTTCTTTCAGGCTGTGCTCTTCTGGGAGGAAAGGGCAGCTCTTGGAGGACACTAGTCATATGGAAGCCTTTTGGACCACCACAACTCACTTGACTACTGTGATCCCAGATTCTGCTGGTTTTAAAATAGGCAATAGTCTGATGTGTGAGAGCAGATGAGGTGAGTCCATGGGGAGGGGACAGCCTTCAGTTTATGTGCTTGGGGACCAGCAGGGGTTTCACTGGGATCCTACAGGGGTTTTGCTGTAGATGTGAAGGGAATGTCCTAGGGAGCAGGGGCTCAGGAGGGTGGGATCTGTGGAGACATCATTTGCCTTTCTGGGCATACCCAAGCTGCTCATCTGGTGTCCTGGCTTTGTACTGTGTTCATGTTCGGAGAGATGTGCCCAGCCCATTAGCTTGGCTAGGGCTTGGATTGTACCAACGGCCTTCTTAACGACAGAATTTTGTTAGTTCCTTCCCTCCTGTTGCCTTGTACTATGTAGCCATCTCTTTTTGAATGCATTTCCTCTCTCCACATTTGTCTCGTGGCAGAAGTGTTTGAGATCCAGTTTAGCTCAGATCCTTACCATGATGGGCCTGATTTTCTAGCCTCGGTTTTTGCCTTGATTTCAGGGTGGATCATGAGGATAATAGAGCATCTTGCAGCTGATTGAATTTTTGCAGGGATTTGAGTTCCCTGGAAAAACTCCCTGGAGAGATGCGCAGCTTAGTCATGATTAAGGCCAACAAAAATCTGGCAGCTGATACTCTGTGTGAAGAGGGGCTGCGTTTGATCAGTAGGTGAACCTGGGGCATCTACTGGGAACCAATAGGTTTTTTGGGCCCTACTTGGTCTGTTTTCACTGTTTGGGGTGTATTACACTGGGCAGACCTACTGGGTAACACACGAGTATTCAAGAGGGTGCCTTTGTCTGGGGAAGGCTCCATCTGTTCCACAAGGTGTCATGGTTTTCTCTGTAACACCCTAGGGGTTGTTTTCAGGCTGAGGATGTGTGAAGAAGGAAGAGGCTGAGGATGCAGATGGAATGGAGGAAAATACCAAGTGATTAAAACGGCTGTAAATGAGTGGAGATACGGCTTAAGAGATTGAAGGTCGCCTGCTGGGTGGAGAGATGGAAGGAGAGATTGCGTTCACATGCACCAGGATTGCAAATCCACTCCCCCCCCCCCGCCATGTTACATTGCACTTGTTACTCATTTTTAGCATTCTCATATGTAAACTTTCACATAGCTCTGTACTGCATCTTTATGGCCCTGTCTGCTCTTCCAGTCTCTCAGAACCTCTGCTCTGCTTTTGGAGAGAAAGCCTATAAAATAAAACTCATGCAGTCACACAAGCTGTTTGCTGTGCCAGTGTTTTCTTTGGCTGAGGTGTCTGTGATGCGCTCTTGTACATGCATGACTGCGTCAGAGTTAATGTGCACAGATGAGAGAGAATTCACAGATAGCGGTGCAGATAAAAGGAAATGCATCTAGCATGAGTGTGTACCTCAGAAGATGTAATGCTTTTGGGGGCCTTTCTTGAAACGACTTCTTACAAGAGTGGCTCTGATGCTTTCTGGACACCACAGCTCATGGGCAGAAGCTCTGGATCTCTGACCAGGTTTCTCTGCGCTCACCCAGTGCAGAACGGACACTGTAGTCAATTCCTCTGTCCCTCCCATGGCAATGCTCTAAACAACCTCCAGGACCCAGGATGAGGAATGGTGTGAGCAGAGCTGGCAGGACATGATAGTGTGTGAGGTCCCAGGCATGAGACTGCGGTGGCTGCTGGAGACAGGCGCCTGGGAGGGAAAGGTCTCCTGCCCCCCAGGTGCTGCGGATGGGTGGCCCCTGAGCCTTTCCTGTCCCCCACTAGGTGGCACTGGGAGTCCTGCTATGGTGTCCCTGTCCCCCCCAGCCACAGAGCCTGGCCAGACCCTGCCCCCCGCCAATGCCAGCGCAGCACCCGCGGCTCTTCTGGGCCTGGAGCAGTCGCGCACCATCTCTTTTCCACGGGGAGCTGGCGTGTAGTTTAGGAGCTAGTGTCTCTCACACAGTGCCTGTTGTCCCAGGAGCTAGTGCTTTACACATTAAGCCGGGAGTCTGTGCCTCACACAGTAACCTAGCCGCACTGGGAGTCTCTGCGTTGCATGCATCTCACTGGGAACTGGTGCACTGTGGGTGTCCTGCATCACCAGGAGTCATTGCATCACAGTGCAATGTTGGTACATTACATGTGTCCTGACGGGAGTCGGTGCAGCACACGTGCTGAGATGGTGTGTGTTAAAAATTGGCTCTGCCTTGCTGGGATTCAGTTTGTTTTGCATGTACTCAGCTGGTAGCTGGTACCTTGCACATTGGCACTGTCCTGTGAGGAGTTATTGTGTTGCCTGTGTCCTGTTGGGAGCTGGTATGCCACTGGGAGTCTTGACACTGCACATTCCCTGTTGGGAATCAGACTCCCTTGTGTCCAGCTGGAGCTGGTGCATCTTATGTGGCTCAGTCTCACTGGGAGCCAGCAGTGTGCTGATGGGGGTCAGTTCATCACATACATCCTGCTGGCAGTCAGGGCATCAGTGAGGAGCTGGCGCATCTCACATTAGCCTTGGCTGGCTGGAGTCAGTTCATCACATGTGTCCTGCGGGGAGCTAATGGGTCCCATGTGTGCCTCCAGAAGTGTGTGCATGCCCTGCAGCTGTGTCCTGCTAGGAGCCAGAGCAGTGTATGCTGACCTGTCCTCATTAGAAGTCAGTGAGTCTCACATGTCCTGCTGAGAGCTCGTGCATCGGGGATGTGCAAGGACTCTGTTTCTTACTCTTCCACTCTGCCTCACTAAGACTCAGCCTATCACATGCTGGCCCTGTCACTATAGCAGCCAACACATGGCACACAGCGTCCTCGCTCCATTTGGTCTCCTCTCACCTAGTCCAGTAGATGTAATCTCCTGCTCCCATGATGAATATCAAGTATACCTGGCTACAGCTTGCTCTGCTCAAGACTTCCTACCTGCAGTGGGCAGAGGGATGCTATAGCACTGTGATGGATTTAATTAATTTTAAACATCTGTTGTAGTGAGAATTAAATGGCATTAAATAAGCTCACCTAGCACCCCACCATCCTTTTGCTGTAGTTCCTAGGAGTGGCTGTGGGTGATAGAAGTCTCTCCATCCCTGTCTGCACTCTCTGACCTGCCATGCAAGCCTTGCTGCCCTAGCCTTTGAGGCTCTCTTCACCTCCACATGCTGCCCTGCAGAAGCTGTGGTGGGAATGGCTGTTGGTGGCACAGAGCTGCTGGTCTCTGCCTTGTCCACTCAGTGTGGGGGTGCGGAGCAAAGTGAGGTCCTGGCTATGCAGTAAGGAGGGACCTGCTCAATCCAGGTTTGCTCACAGTGCTTGGTGGGGTTTTGTGGTGCTGTTATCTACTTGTGTATGCACAGTTCAACTCTAAGCTTGCAGGTGTCCTGCCCTTCTCTTACAGCTTCCCAGGCTCCATGCCGTTCCCTCAGGGCTGTGAGACCTTCCCACAGATTCCTCCTCTTCAGCTATCTGTTTGTTTCTTATTTATTGGAAAGCAGGTCTGAAGGACTTGTACAGAGCTGTTCTGCTGCCTGCATCAGGACTTACAGAAGTGAGGTGGTTGCAGATTCTGTGTATGTGCTGCCCTTGTTGAGCTGGAGCCTTAGGTCTTCATCTGTGCCAACTGATGGTCTAGAATTAGTAGAAAAGCAATGGTTATAACTCCATCTTCCCTTTATTTGTTTCCTTTGTCCAGCTCAGTTTGCTTTTATCCATGAAAGTGTCATATCTGGTTTTATTTCTAGTTTACGGTGAATGGACTGGGGTTTATCTACCTTCTGCTGTCCCCTGAATGAGTGCCGGGGCTGGAGTCTGGCTTGAGCTGTGGCTGTTCTGTTGCGTAGCTGCTTCTAGTTCTAGACCTTGCCTTTATTTGATCAGCGGTTGCCAATGGCAGCATGCACACAGGATGACCCTGCCCAGGTGACCGCAGCACCCAGTGCTTCTACCTTAAGGTCATGCTCAGCTCAGACTGGACTTTAACTGAGGACTGGTGAAGCTCTGCAGATCCTGTTAGCAGCCCCTTGAGCTTGGAGAGACCTGTGCTTGCAGGGCAGCAGCCTCGGAGAGAGCAACTAAGGTAGGTTCAGATATGCCGTAGTCATGAGAGATAGATTATAAGTGGCAGAGAGTTCCTGTGTGAAAATGCTGCCTGTTGTGCCCAAACCCAAGTATTGCAGTAGCGCTGTGAGTAGCGGCCAGGCTACTTAAATGTGCTCAGGTTGTCACTAGAGGGAGCAGGGCGTGATTTTTCCTTAATCTGGTAAAAATGAGATGATGCAGAGGCGCAGCTGCTGGAGCAGTTTGGCAGGAGGGATGTAGGAGAGATGCTGCAGTCTGTTTGGCTTCATAAACATAGGTGTTTACCTGCAAGGGAATCTCTTGTCCTGCTCAGCCAGTGAGGTCTGGGGGGAGAGGGAGGAGCTGGATGCCTTAAAGAGATCAGTTTGCTAAGCAGGAATTAAGTTCTTGACTCGCCTTTTGGCTCTTGGCAGTGCGAAGTTACAAAGACGGACAGGGATCTGCCATGTGCAGGCACTGTATGCTCTGCAGGGGAGATGGCTGGAAAGGGAGAGATGTTGGACTTAGTTGGCTTTGCTGCTACTGAAATTAACTGGGCTTGCTCTGTCTATAATGGGCCTGGTTTGAGGCACACAGCTGCTGGAAAGCTCATTCATATGCTCTGTTATCCAGATTCTGGTACCATTACCACTTGCATGACTGGACTGAGTAGTGCTAAGTTGCATCTCTGTTCCATGCTGTGCTTCAGTGGACAAGCTCAGAGGTGCCCCTCCAGGCCTAGAATCTAAACACAAGATGAGGAGCAAGGGAATAGAGACAATGCAAGGAAACAAAGAGACCATAATGGTATCCTGCCTTGCCTTGAATTGGATAATTCCCCTATGACTAGTTGGTGGGCAGTGGATTACTCAGTGGGAGAAAAGGGGTCTGGAGCCAGTCCTGTGAACTTCGTTCCCTCATTTGTAAAATGATGTTGTGAACATCTGGCTCACACATGGAGTGTGACACTTGGCTCACAAAGGCATATAAATGTTTTCAGATCCTTGAATGGCTGTTGATGAAATGCGAAGGATCATCATTAATGAAGTCTGCAATAACACTGACGGAGCATTTGTGTTTGCTGCAATTTGTAACTATGTTCTAACACTTGTTAACGAATGCTATTGTGGGTTGCAATGTGACCAAGAACACTTGAGGATAAACATGACCAAGTGGTTGTTCCTGGTTTGTGCTATTTATCACTGCAGGTGTTGAAACATATCATGTTGTGCAGCAAGGCTTTAAATGGGTGAATAGGGTAAGAGGGGAGACTTAGCTATGACTACTTCCTTTGTGGTTTTTCCATCTGCTCCACTTACATAGCAAACATAGGCAAATGCCACGGTTGTCTCGTATAAGAAGATATATCATGATATGGAGCTGAATATCCATGTGACATCTGCAAAAATTATCTGATGGGATAGAGGTTGGTTTTAGATAGCATGGCTTAGAATAACAGAGCTATTCCCCATCAAGATACCTAGGTGAGGACTTGAAGTAATAAATGTTCATACATAAACCAAAGTTGGAGACAGAGAATTGAGAATAATTAAGCAAAGGCCCGCATGGATGAGCAAGGAGCTCATAACTGAGCTAGGACATATAAAAGAGGTATACAAGAAGTGGAAGCAGAGGCAAGTGACCTACGAGGAGTGTAGTATTGCTATCTGGTCTTGCAGTGATAGGATGACCTGGATTTGAATTTGGAGAGGACTTTGAAGGGTGATAAGAAAGGATTTTGCAAATATGCAAACAGCAAAAAGAAGGCTAGGGGAAATGTGGACCTGTCCTGAATGGTGCTGAGGACCTGGTAACAAAACATATGGAGAAGGCTGAGGTACTTGAAACCTTTTTTGCTTTAGTCTGAACAAAGCCTCCTTTTCTACTGTAAGAGCGATCAAACACTGGCACAGGTTGCCAAAAGAGGATGTGGAGTCATTTTCTATGGAGATATTTAAAACCCATGGTACTCATGCCCCCCACCCCCCAGCCATGCCTATCAGTGGGCATGGGCTCCTGTGCAGGCTGTGACCCACAATACCTTCTAGATCCTTCTCTGCCCCTTCTGCGCTGGTGGGGCTTACTGCCCTGCTGAGCTCTGGCATGGTGTATTCACACTGACTCAGTTGTTTATTTCTTTTCTGACTGCATCTCCCAATTTCTCATGATTGGTTTGAATCCAAAGCCTGTCCTGTGATAATACTGGCAACCTCTTCTGTGCTGGCATCATCTGCATGATGGATAAACCTATTTCTTTGTTATCTGGCTCTAAGTAAAAAAGCTAATTAGGATTGACCCAAAAGCCATCTCTGTGAATCCTCACTTGATGCATCTTCCATCAGACAATAGGCCACTTATGACTACTCTTTGAATATACTTTTTCTAGATGTTCTCCTATCACATTGTCATTTGAAGCTCTCTTAACTTGCTTAGGAGGCTATTGGCAAGCAAATATCGAAAGTCTAACGTCAAGAAGTGATCTCTCTTTTTCTGCATCTACAAAGGTGTTTTGCCTGGCTCTTCAGGGAAGCTGGGTTGGGCTGAAGAGGTTGTGTTAGTTCCTGCACCTTTCCTTGCTTACCTCTAGTACTTGATGGTAATGAAAACTAAGCTACGGGGTCTGTAATTGCCCTTTTTATTTTTTAACTCCCATTTGTAAAACATCTCTTCTTTTGCCCTCTCTGCAGCCTTCTAAGGTGACTTGATTACATCTGAAGACCAAAACTCAGCAACCTACCTTGAGAGAAGGCTTAACAGGCACATCTCTTTGAAAACCCTTCATATAGAAAAGTACTTCTCAATTCTCCTCTTGTCTTACCTGAGGGTTAAATCTTGTCCTTTTGTAGCTGATAATAGCTGTGTTGCATCAGCTGCTGCTTTTCTCTCACACTGGCCTTTGTGACCTTCAGCATGTAGCCAAGCCAGCTGATAGCTTTCAGGCACTGAGCAGTGGACATGCCATGTCTCCCTCTTAGAACTGATGGCTTAGAAGAGTTTCTTGCCCTCACTGTTGCTGCAAAAGCTACTGTCCTGGCTTTTCAGCTTTGTCCTTCTGTGCTTGTGAGATTGCTTTTACCTGCTGCCAGTGATAGTCCAACCTAGTTCCTCCTTCTGAACTCCACAAGGGTATCACGATTCAGCTGCGTTGGTCCCTTCCCTTTCTTCCAGCCCTTTTCCTAGCAGCAAGAGGGATTGCTCAAAGCCAGCTTCAGGAAACTAGGAGATCTGTTGCTGCTCTTTGTTTCTGTAGTTCAGCCTTCCAAGATATTCTTACCAAAGCTCAAACTGTATGGTGCTTTGCCTTTCTGAAATCAGCATTTAAACCTTTCTGAAGACTTCCCAACCCTTTTGGGTCAGTCACCCTCATCCATGTTGCCTTCCTTGTTCTTCCCAGTTGTTCACACTGAGTCACTCCTGTGAGTAAAACTATCACAAGCCTGCACTGTTCTTGTCCTCAGTATGTTCTAGTTTGCCCCTTTGTCCCCAGAGTTGCTTCTCTGCGCTGCTGGGACTTCCTGTAGCTCTGAGTTTTCCATTCTTCTTGCACCCTATGTCCTTGAAACTCACTGTTGTTTGCCCTTCTGGAACAGGCTGATACTTTCCTGTGTTCAGTTTCAGGTCTCCCAGACAATCTGTTGCTCCTAGGAAATCATAATTCTGGTGGTTTATAAAGCCTTCCTGTTTATTTTAAGCTAGCATCTCCAGGGCATTTGACAAACTCATGCAAGGTTCCTTGTGCTCCTCATATGGCAACTGCGACCTAGTGCTATTAGTCTCTTCCTGGATACTGTTGTCTTGACCAATTGTACTTCTGCTGTAGCCACCCCTGCAAAATTACCAGGCTCTTTTAGAAAGAAGGTTCTTTATCTTTTTTTCTTCCACTTAAATGTGGGATGCCTGAAAGCTTTCTCCTTCCTGTTTTACCCTGGGGCACATAGTGGCTAGCTATATAGTTGATACACATCACAAAGCAAAGATGACCTTGCAAGTGTTCTTTCCTATAGTATTGCTAGATCTTCCAGACGCATGGTCAAACTCAACAAAACTATTGTCCTTCCCCTGCACTGATGAGATGACCTGCAGGGTACTTTGGACTCTTTGTATGCATCTTTTTACCACTCAAGAGGCTGTTTGCATCTAGTTTGTGTCAATGAAGGCTTCTCAAGGTCCTAACTGAGCTGGAAATTGCAGAGCACTTTGCCTGGAGACGTCTGGATCGTGTAGCACAAGTATGTATTACCCCTGGCTGGCATGGAAGGGCTGTGGTGAAACCCTCTAGTCAGGGAATCTTTCTAAAGGCTTTTTCTTGCTCTGGTGCTCTTGTTTTTCATTCAGAGTAATGGATATTGGGCTGGAATGAAATGGTGTGCAGCTCTGTGGGATAAGCAAAGACACTAGCTAGTCTGCTGGTGTTAATGGATCAGAAAGACTGCTTTATTATATGGGGAATGAGTAGAGACAATCTTATGTTGAAGGGCTGGACGAGATCCTTCTCCTTCTCCTGCCTGTATAATTTCCTTTGAAAACTTGCTGGTGCTCAGCTGGACCAGGCCAGGATACACTGTGAGACGATATCCAGGCCAATATCCTAGATGCAGTAGTGATTATAGGGCACCTGGTAATTTGCACCTCGAATACAGTGGAGACTGAAATAGTGGTGGGGACCCTTGTGCTACCAGGATGCTACTACATGCAATTCTTGTGTGCCAGTAACTCATTTTGGAAGTCCGATATCCTTTACTGTAAGAAAAGGCACACAGGAGCTGGAGCTGACTGTCCCAAGGATGTCCATCTTCCTGCCACTACCTTGCTTTTGCCAGAAGGCTTTCCTTCCTTTGAAGCTCTCCTGCAGACCTTATCTGCTTGCTGTTGAGTTTCCTCTTATTTCACAATCACTCAATATCATTCTTCCTTCTAGTATGCCAAGCAGGTTTCAAAGTATGCCCATTTTGCTTGCTATGTTAACTCAATCCAGTATATTTTTCTTATTCCGTTAGAGCATTTTCCCCTTTGACCTTTTCCTTTTCCTTGATTGAAAACTTCTGCACTCCTCTTGCAGTTTTCAGTCCTTCACTTGCTTTGTCTCTGTGTTGCATCCTGTTCACTGTGAAGGTGCTAAGTGCCAGGAAATACAGTCCTTTAGATCCATACACCATGGGCTGGTGGATCTGACCTTGATATAAACCTAACATAATTTCTGCCATGTTATAGCCTGCTCTTCCTCTGAAGCAGCAAGTTACTTCAAGTGCCACTTTGGCTGTATTCAGTCACTAGCTTCCTGGGTATGAGATCATGTAATGATGACAATGAATGTGTGAAAAAAAGGACTGGTATTTTAGTGTTGGTGTAAGCAATGATCAATTGGTTGGCTCTCAAGACTGTTAGGAGATGTAAAGTGCTGTTCTACAAACCACAGGAGTCTACATAGAAAAAAAGCTGCCCAAGGCTAAAGAGAAGGCTGTATCTGATGGAAAGAGACCACGGGCCTGTAATGCCCAGGCTGGAATACAATAGAACAGGCACTCCCCAGCATGTCTGCAGCTGTTCACACTGTGTACTTGAGAGCAGATGCTCTTTGCAGCGCATCTTGAGCCTGAGGGGTTAATGTGATAATGCGAGCTACCTTAAAGCAGTATGCACGGCAATACAGTCAGCTCTGCTCCTGACGTACATAGTCATAGACCTGAGATCAGGGCACCTTCCCTTCTGTCAGACACAGGGATTGCTGGTACCAGTTACAAGTTATAAACTAATCTTGGCAGTTGGCCATAAAACTGCTTCTTTCAGTGAGACACAGAGGCGTCTGGTGTCAGCCTGACACAAACCATTTGAGCAGGGAAAGGCCCCTCTCCTGGTGGGATTGCAGAAGGGCTGATGCTGTTAGCGAAGGTGCAAGTACAGAGAGGGGCTCATAACCCTGCTCTAATAAATATTAAATGCCTGTTATCAGGCCTGGCATTTGCTCTGTGGGCCCAGTTTTTTAGCCTGCTTTGGTGGTTATCCACAGAAGACAACAGGTTTATCAGGAAGTTCAAGCATGTTTGGACTACAAGGTCTCTCCTGGTGTCTGGCACGTGAAATTATCCTAATCTGCCTTTAATACCCCACTCTGTACTCAGGGTGCCATAACATGCCATCTCTGCCCTGCACCTCTGGTTTGGGTTATGAGCTGCTTGCAAAGGACTTTAATCCTCCCTCCATCTCTGTAAACACTGCAGCATTCTTATTTTACCCCATCAATGCAAAAGCTTGGCAGAGTGCCGGAGCCTGTGGCAGAAGAGACTGGAGCAGTTTTCCTGGGAAGCAGGGTGGGCTAGGCTTGTATGGTGACCAGTGGTCCAGCACTGAGCATTGTGGTGTTCATCCCTGCACTGCCCAGACTGCCATTCAGTGCTGGTGGCAGATATATGTGGAGCTGTGTCCTCTCAGCCTGAGGGCTCTCTATGCCTTTGGCTTTTTCTGCAGGAGGGTGGGGGATCTCTGTCATTGTAGATACCTAGGTAATAGGTACAGGAGGTGCAACAAAACCATTGCAATTGTGAGGAATTAGAATTAAATGAGCAGTTCACAGAATCACAGACTTATAGAATGGTTGTACTGGTAGGGACTTCAAAGCCCATCCAGTTCCAATCCCCTGCCACAGGCAGGGACACCTTCCACTGGACAAGGTTGCTTCAAGCCCTGTCCAACCTGGCCTTGAACACTGCCAGGAATGTTGTAAGAATCTTCTCTCAAATTGGCTCTTCATCCTTGAATCACTTTGTGTTTGTGGATGATAGTAGCTTTGCCAGGGTAGAAAATGGAGGATCAACCTTCTGATCTTGTGGCTCTCAAAAGATGAGTTCACACTCTGCTCAGGCAGTTAATTTAACTGTGTGTTCCCAGGGAGTTCTGTTTCACTTCCCGTATCCAAACCAGGAATTAAGAACAGGGTGGTAATTGTTGCTGGCACACCTCATCTCAGCAGCCTTAGAAAAGGAAGCTGGGGGAAAACATCATCTATTTGATAGGCTTTTTTCCCTCCCTGGCTTGCTGGCACAGGAAGTCAAAACAAACCAGTCTGAAAAGAGGCAGTGTCATCTTAAAAAATCAAATCACAGAATCCCACCAAAGCTAACAGGTTGATAATAAAGCTTCCTGTCTGAACGCAATTGTTCTTGTCTGTAGTAGGACACCTGGAAAGTATTTTCATTGGTTTCCCTTCCCTCTGTCAAGTACGTTTGGTTCTCTCCATCTTAAGACATGATGCTCTAGGAACGCTTGGGAGAGCTCTCCCCCTACTACGAATGCAGCAGTGGTCAGTCCCATCTTGGAGCTGCAGCTGGACTTGCCCTGTTGAGGGGATCAGTGGCTCCTAGGACACTTCACCAGAAGCAAATGCTTCCAGATAGGGTCAGTAACCCACTAGGAACAGACTGAGCCAGTTAAGAAATGATGCTGTTCAGTTTGGATAACTTACAGCAGGTCATTAGAGAACAATAGGAGTGAAAAGCACAGATTAAGCCACTGCTGTTTCTACTGTATATACCTGATATAAAGGGGGATTATAACAGTGCCACAGGAACTTGGGTGGAAAAGGCATCTCAGACTGGCTGTGGGCAGCAGAAAACTTGGGCAGAGCTCCTCAGATCCAGATTGGTCTGAGCCCAACAAAGGGTTATTTGGAGCTGGTAAGATTCTCTTTTCCCAAGACTGTCAGACTTTACCATTGCTGTTTATTCCAGGAATCAAACTTGAGATGTATGAAGGATTACAGATACAGTTATGTGGTTGTTTAGCTGTACATCCATTCACAGTCTGGTAAAACAGTATCATATGCCTACAAAGCTGGTTGTCACTGTGCTCAGAGTATTTGCTTTAGTCCCCTCTTGTGATCTTCTCAACTGCAGCATGCTCTGGATCATCATTATGTGTTTGGGGATGCGAGAAGGGGCTTTGGGTCCTGTGACTCTCCCTGGGGTAAAACCTTAACTGCGTGGACTAAAGAAGGGTGTGGTTGTCTGGAACTGAAAACTGCAGGACGAGCATTATGCACTTCATAACCCTCCAGTGAGCCTTTTTGCAAGGAAGCTTGGATTTATCCCAAGCTAAAATATAGCTCAGCCATTAAATTATGTATGAGAAACACAGCCTGAGGTACCTGTTTATATATGCTTTGATTGATGACATTGGTGCTTAGGTAAAAAACTTAGGTATGTAGGCTGCTGTGTGCTTCAACCCTACCAACTCACCCTTATGCAAGAACCATGTACCTGCAATGGTATCCTTATGTCCTTAGTCTCTGTTTCGAGACCTGTCTTTCATTTCTGGGTCCTGGATCCAAGATCTTGGAGGAGAGCACCCATCTGTTTGCTTGATGTGTTGATGTGCTGTTTCCAGGAGACCTTGGGTTCACAGAATCATAGACTTATGAAATGGTTTGTATTGCAAGGGACTTTACAGCTCACCTAGTTGCAACCCCCTGCCATGGGCAGGGACACCTTCCACCAGAGCAGGTTGCTCCAAGCCCCATCCAACCTGGCCTTGAACACTGCCAGGGATGGGGCAGCCACAGCTTCTCTGAGCACCCTGTGCCAGAGCCTCAGCACCCTCACAGGGAAGAGCTTCTGCCTGAGAACCCATCTCAATCTCCCCTCTGGCAGGTTAAAGCCATTCCCCTTGTCCTGTCCATACAGGCACTTGTCCAAAGCTCTTCTCCAGATTTCTTGTTGGCCTCTTTAGGCACTGGGAGCTGCTCTAAGGTCTCCCTGGAGCCTTCTTTGAGTAGTAGGTTTTCTACCTACTTTGTTAGACCTTCTGTCTCCAAAATTGTCAGGCCCAGTCATTATCATCTCAATGCCTGTTAAGCCTTGTTTGCTGTCTGAGACCTTCTGAGCTCGTGGTGACACCTCCTGAGGCCAGTGCTGGCAGCCGATAGTGTTCAAATTGGTCTTCTATTGGACTTCCCAGGCAGTCTGCAGGGGAGCTGTGCAGAGAATGAGTCTCAGTGCATTGGCAGAAACCATGTGCATGTTCTTCTGAGTTGGGATATGTCTTGGGGGTGGGTTTGTTGTCTTGGATGCTGTGGCTCAGTGAGATGTGTCAATTAGCACAAGAGTACACAGTTTGAAGGAGGACAGTGCTAAAGCAGCACTATAGGATGTATGCCTGTGGGCCAGCACAAAGGGCACAATTAGTTTCAGAAACTCCCAGGGCATTACAGTAAGGGGAATCTGTACTCAGAGCTGGATGAATAGGCTCTATATTATCTCCTATTGTGTTTTAGTCATACCAAAAGAAGGCATTTCTTCCTGTACAAGTGAAGGCCTTGGTCTGTCTTTTATTCCAAAGCAAATCATAGGTTAGCTGAGAGAAGGCCATGTTTGTTGATTTGGAGTCTGTTACAATAGGGTGAACTGAGGCTTGGTTTTCCAACAAGAGGAAGCAGAGGGAAAACTTGCACTAGTTTTTTCTAGGGCCAACTTCAATGCCAGTGAAGAGAAGGACAGAGACAGAGAAAGGACACAGACTCACCCCTGCTGACTCCTTGGTCCATTTGGTCCTGAGACTGAGTTACTTTCAGTTGCCTAAGAGCATAAAAATAATACCGTGGTGAAGGAATTGCAGAGCCAGAACTGCTGCCTCATGTGGAATTATTTAGGTGTATCTCATGATGTATTTTTATGTGTTGGTAATTATCACCCATACTCAGATGGCCCTACTTCTGCTTCCGTCTTGTGTTGTTACATGTTCATGCATGAGTGTTATCCCTGGAGGGTGTCATCAAATATATGATAAAAGCAGGAGACAATGAAGAATGTCATATATAACCTTTTAGATTCTGTTTAATAACTGTCTTGTATGCAATTAGTGTAAAATAATTTAGCATCAGAAGCTTCCTAGAGGAGGAGATCAAGTAGATTTGAACAGGCTCTGAGTCCCACTCTCCCAGGTACAAATTTCACCACGGGAGCTCAGAGCTGCAGTGCAAGTAAGGCTGAGCAAACAAATGGAGGAGGGCAGGCAAGGGAATGTTGTAGCTGCAGGGGGATTGGACAGGCCCTTGCATATTGGTCAAGAGATCACAATCATAGAACGATTTATATTGGAAGGGACCTTAAAGCTCATCCAGTTCCAACCCCCTGCCATGGGCAGGGACACCTTCCACTGGAGCAGTTGCTCCAAGCCCCTGTGTGAACCTGGCCTTGAACGCTGCCAGGGATGGGGCAGCCACAGCTTCTCTGAGCACCCTGTGCCAGCGCCTCAGCACCCTCACAGGGAAGAACTTCTTCCTTTATATCTAACCAAATCTTTCCTGTTTTGGTTTGAAGCCATGACCCCTTGTCCTATCACTGCAGTCGCTGATGAGGAGTCCCTCTCTGGCATTCTTTATAGGCTCCCTTCAGATACTGGAAGCTGCTCTGAGGTCTCCAAGAAGCTTTTCTTCTCCAGGCTGACTGGCCCCAAGTTTCCTCAGCCTGTCTTCGTGTGGGAGACAGTAAGAGGCTGGTCAGTAGCCTTTTCTCTCAGCAGTGCTGTTGATTTCTTTCTGTTTTCTCAGAAATTGCCAGGTCCAAACAGTCCCCTTCTGTACAAGCCTGGCTGTCTAGCAAGTGCATGCATGCAGGTGCCTGGTTCCAAAATGTTACCCAAGCTGGGTAGAAAATGCAGACATCTTAAGAGGTGCTCCCATTGGGTCTAGAACCAAAAAGAATCAGAAGACTATCTCCTTTTGGGATAGCATCTATTCCCAGG
>JAOEHY010028221.1:26169-93958 GCA_025447955.1 Psilopsiagon aurifrons
TGTCTGGGAAGAGTAATGGAGCTTGTGTGTGCTCTGCAGAGGCCACATAGGCACTGTGTTAGTACTGAAGCAGGCAGCACAGTTGTGAGCTGCTCTGTGGAGTGGCAGGGTGGACTGTCTCATTTTGTTGCAGCTCTGGGCTGACAGGTTTGCACTGACCATGCTAATTTCTTTGTCATTCCAGCTGTGAGCCCAAAACAACATCTAAATAGCATCTCACTTCCTTGCCTCAGCATCCCTCTCCCTACGCCTGCAGGTCTGTCTTGTTGGTATATTTTCCAGCTGGCTGCACAGGGTTGCAGTGGTTACACCAGCGGATGAGATTGCTCTGTAGGGCTGGGTAAGAGCCTCTTCTCCTGTTGCTCTAACTTTGGTGTGTTTTGTAGCTGGTGGTGTGGGGAGAAAGTTACCCAGACATTTGTCCGAGAAGAAACTGCTCATGAGTGTCCTGTGGACTCTGTAGATGAGGGATCATCTCTATAAGCTACTTCTGCAGCAGTGAATACCGTGGTTTGGGTATAGGGTGCTGGCTGAATTTGAGGTGAGAAAGCCAGAGGTGAATAGAGGTAGGCACATCATCTCCAGGGAAAGTTCGTCATTAACAGCAGATCCTACTGGTTTGACAAAATACAGCTTTTGCCTTCACACCCTCCAGTAGATACCATGCCATGGTATGATTTGCAAAAACTCTGATTTTTCTTTTCTTAGTCCCCTTACGGTATTAAGTAACATCATAATGACTCTATGCAAACTTGCAGAAACGGGAGGAATGTTTACTGCTGGCTCTCGTGTAATGGTATCTGATCCATGTTGTGAGTTCTCACCTATAGGATGTACAGAGAAAACACCACTCCTTTGGCAACCTACATATTCTTAGAAGGTACAGGATGACAAGAAGGCTTTTGCCTGTGTTGTTGATTGCTTCCCAAGAGGTGAGCCCGGGTACCTCCCTTGTTTTGCTGTGTGAAGCGTCCCGAATGATCACTCAAGTGATCCTTGCCCAAGTGGGCTAGTGATGCTCCAGCTCACTTCCCAGGTTTGCTCCCCAGGATGTGGGCTATGTGGAGAACATGTGGAAGAGCTGCAGTGGATGATGGGACCACAAGGTGGTTATCTGAATTTGGCTGGTGGAGCCACTTGTTAGAATTCCCTGTGGGTGACCTCTGGGGGCTGTTAGAGGAAGACATGAGTAGGAAAAGATAGGAGACATGCTGGAAAATACTCTGAAATAAACTGTTGGGCAGCGAAAAAGACCTGAACTGAGCAATGGGAAGCTCATGCTGTGTAGAAAGTGATGTTCCTGCAGTTTTCTCTGGTTTCTGGGCACTAAATGGAGGGAAGTGAAGGGGGCAAGCTTAGAGCTTGACTTCACAGTATGAAGAGAAAGCAAAGTCCTGGGTAGAGAAGGCCTTGGGAAAGAGCCTTCTATGAGGAGGGGAAAAATCTTGCCATGGTGAGTTGTGCTATGAAGACAGCGAAGGTTTTGAGAAGATCTTTTGGAAGAGATGCTAAGCAGAGCTCATTTCCAATTTGATAATTCCAAATGTCCATCTCTTTTTTCCAATTTTAATTTTGAGCTGTCCATATTTAAGTATTCAGGCTTCGGATAATCTCTTGCCTTAGTTTTGGCAAACACCAAAGCCTGTGCTGCTTTCATTAAAGCTTCCTTTTATATCACTGTGGATACTTTGCTGCACAGATCTCTAGACTTGTCTAGGGTCTAGAACATATTCAGAATTCTAGAGCATTTAGAGTCTAGAATATCTTCATGCCATATCCCTAGTGACGTGATATCTGACATGGGTGCTGCATGGAAGACCTATTCACATCAGAGAGTCATTAGCGCTCTTGGGGTAACACTGAGATGGATTTTACTGCCATGCCTAATAATTTCAGTGGTAGTCATTAATAGAGATTTCTCTTTGGGATGGCCCATTTTATGCAGGGTTCTGTTTTGCTGCTGTAGCTGCATGGGTTCCCTGCCTGGGCTGCAGAGGTCCTGGCTGTCATGGCTCTGACACCGCCAACCCAGTGATGTGCAGTTCAGCAGTGCCAAGATTCCTTGTTCCATCAGAGCAAGTGGCTGAAGCACTCTTAGAAGTCTAACTGGGTTAGAACTGTGGTTCTTCTCAGGATGGACCCACAGCTGTGGAGGGTCTGGGAACTGAGCAGAAATGCTGAGCAGATTTTTGGGCCTACATCATAGGATGCTGGTGTACTAAGCAGAGCTGAGATCTGATACAGAACTGACTCATTATGTGCTTAGGGCATCACATGAACCTTAATGTTACAGTGCCACAGATGTAAGGGGCTAATCCTGCCACCCTCACTGCAGGAGCAGGATCTTGTCAGTATGGCTGTTGACCTGAAGGAAAGAGTTTTGCTGGTACTTCTATCTACCCTCATTTAGCACTGACCAGCCTTTTCAAGGCAGCTGTTAGAGAGGGTCTCTAACTCCTCAGGAATTCCTTTAGTTCATAATCCTCTCCCAAAAGAGCCCATTAAGAAAAGGAAGAAGCTACAAACAAGTAATTAGTGCTGCTGAGCAGAGCTGTTAAAAAGGCTGGGTCTAAGCTAAAGGGCTCCCCTTGATACAGCCGAATTTTGTGCCATCAGCCTCTGAAAGTCTAGTACAAGATTCCTAAGCCTCTGTGAGAGTCTTAATGGCTAAATAAAGCTGCTCATTTTCTGCACACATGCATTGATCTAAAGCAAGCAAGAGGCTGTGTTTTCATTGGATTATTTGGAAAATCCAGTCCTAAGCCCTTTGAGGGCTAGGAATTGATCTGGTTTCTGCTCTCTGTATGCAGGTAACTGGGATAGAAGCAGAGGGACAAAATACAGCGAGAACCTTGCAGAGGAAAGAGGCTTTGGTGTATGAATGACCAATGAGTACATCATTGTGATAATGATGATTGCTTGGAATGCTTGTGTCTAACATCTCTGCACACCTGGATCGTGTTCAGCAACATACTTCAGAGTAGTAAATGTATCTTGGCAACTTGCTTTATTTAGCTGCAGCATGCAAATGTGAGGCTGCTCCTGCCTGTCACTCCTCATATGTCAGTGTGACTTTGAAGTGACAGATTTCCCCAAGATATGAAAGTGTCAGCGTGCCATGAGCAAACAGCCTGGAGCTCAGATAGAGCCGGAGGTGGTGATTTTTCTCTGCATGTATTTATCTTACTGCAGAGAAGCATGTTTTTACCCTGTCCAACACATGTTTTTGAAACAGAGGTTGGATGGAATGCTTTGGGGTATCCCCTCCTTAGATAGATGTGCCTCTCCTGTCAGGTAACAGTCTCTGCCCCTTTAATTTTAAATCTCCTGTGTCAAAGCTTTCTTTGTCCTTCAGTGTCTCCTAACGGTGCTGCTTGCAGTTGTAAGCCAACACTTTCGCCAAATTCTGTGATTGGTGGCCTGACAAATGAAAGCAAAGAGATTTTTAGCCTTGTTGCCCTGGCTGGAGAGGGAAAGCAGCCAGACCTCCCCCAGGTTTAGTCTTTGGGTGGCTTTGCTCACCAGGATGGGAGCTGCAGTTCACTCAGCAGCACTGACACTGGTGTTGCTAAGGTGGCTGTTATGGCATCAGCAAGACACATGTGCTCTGCAAGGTTAGCAAGGCAGGCTGGATGGGACACGCGCTTCTAGGCACAAGCTCCTGCTTGCTTCAGGGCACGGGAATGTTTTTCTGTGTGGAAATGGCCCTTCTTTGATTTCCCAGCCCTCCCCTGCTGTCTGTCACAGAGGTTGCCAGCTCCTCCAGTCTGTGTTGCTCCAAGGAGCCCGCTGGAGGAGGCAGCCTGGGTAGCTTGGCACCAAGGCAGTGGGGTTAGCAGTCGCCTTGCCAAGTGCTTTGCTTTGTCTCCATGGC
Source organism: Psilopsiagon aurifrons (assembly GCA_025447955.1). NCBI lineage: Eukaryota > Metazoa > Chordata > Aves > Psittaciformes > Psittacidae > Psilopsiagon > Psilopsiagon aurifrons. Next base: position 30,044 of record JAOEHY010028221.1, read on the forward strand.
TCGGGGAGGTGGTGTGATTTGTGCTCTCGGTCACTGACAGGTCTCAGCTGACAGCTCCCTCCTCCTTTTGTGAAAATTACTTGCAGAGCAGCTAGTTGAGACATGACAAAGTTTTGAAAGAGGGAATTTTGTTTCCCATACGGTTTCATGGGAAAGGTCACTATTCCACCCCTAGTGCCACTCTGGGTAAACTAAACACACACAGCTGTGCTTGCTGCATGGGGTGAGACTGATGCTGGTTATGGATGCCAGGGAAGGGAAGAGCAACCTGGGGCTGGGGAGAGCAACCTGGGCTGGTGCTGCTGCTTTGCAAGGTGGCCTTGTGTAGCAGCTCTGGGCAGGACTGCAGCAAGACATCAGCTCTGCAGGGCATTGTGTGCTTCTGGAAAGGCTCCAGGCTGTAGACTGAATTGCACTAGGCCTGTGTGGTGCCCTGCCTGTGTGTAATGAAGACTTCACCTATTCAATAGCTTAGTATCAGCAATGAGTGTGGATGCTTCTCTTGCCTGGTTGCTTCAGCATCACCCCTTGAGTTCTGTACACGCATACCCTTTATGAATGGTTGCAACAAAAGAGAAGAAATAGGCTCTGATGGTGCTTGGCTCATTTAATGATTCTTTACATCAGTGTCACTTGTGGGGCTCTTAGAGGTCAGCTGGTTCTGCTCTGCACTGCAGTGGCTCACAGTAAGCAGATGCTTGCCTTGTGCTTAGCTGAAGTGGCTCCCAGAGATCAATTTGCCATCAATAGTGGTTACTCAGAATGACTCAGTTTGTCATGGAGTGAGTGACAGCTGCAGTTCTGGGCTAAGCAGCCATGTGGGAGGATTCCCATTTGCTAGCAGAAGTGGTTCCAGCAGCATGTATGCATGACATCTCCTGGGATGCAACCAGGGCATCCATCCAAGGCAGCAGAGCGGCTTTGAATAGAGGTGCTCTCTGGCTAGGAGGCCACTGCTACAGAGACCTCAGGGTTATGGCAGTGAAGTCTGGTAACCTTGGGTCTGGGAAAGACCTGTTTTCCTTTGCTACCCTTTGAGGGAGGAGGGGATTTCTGTATCAAGTTGCTGTCTCCATTGCAAACCCCCAATGACTGCAGTGCTCTGTGCTGGTTCTGGACTCATGCATGCTGATTTTCTTGGTGGTGGCACCAAGAACAACTGCATTAACTCCAAAATGACTGCAGTGTGCCTGCCTGCCAAGCCCCATCCTCTAATACTTTGCTTACAAGCCTGTGGTCTCTGTGATGCTGTGGTTTTGGGCCTGTGGTGCTTTTGTGTTCATTGTGCTCAGAAGCATTTAGATTCTGTTTGGCTGGAACATGAGGAATAACATCACAGGCTTTGCTTGCCAGTTTCGTTAAAATGGTGGTTCTCAGATGCTCATCTGCTCACTGCTGCTGCTTCCTCTTGCGTCCAGTTTCTTGGTTGCCTTAAAAAGCAGAAGAAAATTCTCTGTGCTTTCCCAGTGGCACATTTTCCAGGTAAAACATGCCCAGAGGGCTGTTAGCTTCCTGTGAATGAAAACAAAGGGACCCACTCCAATAGGAAGCAAGATACTCTCTGGAAAGTCCCATTGATTCAAGAGAGACTGACCTGAGAACCAGTCACTGAATGCAAATGTGTGTCTGTGCCTTTTGCATGGTTCACCCTGTTGTTGAGGAGCAGGAGCTGAGATGAGCATCAAGGCTTTGATGCTTTGAGCATCAGTTGTGTTCCACAGCTGGATACTAAGATGCAGTGATGAGAAATGTCATGTGTGCTTTGATCCACTGTCAGCTGAATGCATTTATGTCTTGGTGGCTAATCCCAATCAAGATTACCCAAGGTGATTTCTGCCTCTCAGTGCATGGAGCAGCTCAGCTTCTCTTTTGTGAAAATTCTTGTGAGGAGGCGAAGGAGGTGAAATGTGCGCAAAATGTAGCTTGGCTCCTTAAGCAGGACTGGAGCTAAGGGATCACATTCAGTGACAGCAAATGGCATGCGTGTGAGTCAGAGTGCTCTGCCCAGGATGTCAGGATTAAAAGTGTTTTTTATGTGAAGAAGATGACTCAGGTGTATTTGAATGAAGAGTTCAAAATTGTTTTTCTTCCTTATTGAGTACTGGTGTTAAAATGTAGCATGACTTTTATTCTGTCACCCCCTTGTGAGCCGTACAAGCATACAAACCCATATGACATTATTGTCATCCTCACTGGAAAAGACTCTCTGATCCTTAGAACCTGAAGGGTTGTTAGGATTCAAATGCAGGTCTGAGACTGTTATTGACTTCCTCCAGGGAGAAAAGTCCAGTTTAGGACTTCTGAGCTGAAGCAGCACAACTGTTGTGTCTCTGAGTTGGAGAGGCAGGCATCTCCCCATTCAGAGGGGTTGCTGAGCTGCCCTGTGAGCTCTGGTGGGTGGTCTGTACTTGTGATGCTGCTGCCATGGTGGCTAGACCTGGACAAATGAGATCAAAACCTGAGTACCTGATTCTGTGTGTCGCCCTTTCTCACTGAAGCAGCTCTGTTGAGTAAAGCTCTGGGAGGGTTCTCTGTTTTGGCTGGTGGAAGAGAGATCTCATTGTTTAGGCTGTGCCAAAGGTACCAGCTCAGCTTGGCAGTGCAGGTCTGTGCCAGGGGGAGCTGATGTCCGCTGGGAAAGAGCAGGGCTTGATGTTGCGGGCTGTGTGTCCTCCTCAAACATCAGTAGTGGGCACACATGTCTGCATGAACCTGGGTGCTGAGTCAAAGAACTGCTGACCTCTGCCAGCCAAGCAGAAGCAGGATGGGAGGTGGCTGTGCAGATCTGTTGTCACTCAGGCGTGACATTAGGAGGATTGTGTGGGCATCTTCAGCTCCTGCTGGGCATGTTTAGGCAGAGGGAAAAGTCAACCAAAACCAAATGGAATTCCACAAGAGTGTATAAATCACAGCACAATCCTCATAAAAATGAGCTCGGCAGCAGTGGCCCTAGACCTGCTGCTGCATGGCTGGTGATGCTGAGGTTTAGCACTGGAAGCCTTGTGGAAGGCATTTTCTTGGAGGAGTCAATGATCTTGAACGTGCCATATATGCTTCATTACACCTCGTATCTGGGGCTTGGGAAGCCTGTATGTTATTAACATAATCTGTAACTTATCATTCCTTCGGAAAGGAGAACTGTATGTGTGTCAAGGGGTGAATGCAGTGATCCTGATCAGGAGCTACTGAGCATGGAGAAGTCAGTGATCCACATCAAAGTGACCCTGAGTACACCCAGGTCTGTGTTGTGCTGGGCTGTGCTGAGTGTCCAGCATAGCCTCCAGGCTGTGCTGCACAGATCCCATAGCTGCAGGACAGATCCTGACAGCTTCTGGTAGCAGTTTTCATTTGATACCAGCGACACCACTTCCATGGCCTTGCCTTTAACTGTGCAGTGAGAAGTTCTTATGTGAACATCTGTTCTGTTTGACAGTTCACAAGGTGAATAGAGTTGTTTTTTGGTAAGAATACAACAGCTCAGATGACCAAAAAGATTTTCTCCAGGGAGAAGATCTGTGCTGCCTTGTAGGAAAATTCATCTGGAGTCTGCCCAATGTTGCACAAATGCAGGGCTCTCAGCAGCTGAAGGGATTTGCTTGCTATCAATATTTCTCTTTAATTCTGTCTTATTAATACAGCTGTTTAATTAAGGGGTTTACTGTTGGGCTTCTCTTATTGAGATTAAAGAAGAGCCCTGTTCTCGCTCTCCCTCTCTCACCTTATCTGGTGCAGAACTGGTTTTATAAAATCCCAAGCAGGAACCCTATCTCAATATTTCCTGTGTGATCTGAAATCTGTTTGTCAACAAGGTTAGAGAGTTAGCAAGCACAAAGGGGTTGGGGATGGCTCAGTTCTGGCTCTGGAAGGTATGTGTTAAGGGTCCTGGCTTTTCAGAGGATTTGATCATGCGAAGGGTGCAAAGAGAAACGAGGTGAGTTTGGGTGAATTTGGGCCGGGCGTTGCCCTTTGCATAGGGCATGCCTAAATGTCATCTAGCTGGAAGAGCCTGCTAGGACCAAGCTGTGGTCCCCTGCAGGAGGGAGAAATGTTTTGGCTGGCTACTGAACTGAGTGGGAGCTTCAAAACCTGGTGGGGAGGGTAAATGGGACCTTTGCTATCTCTAGGAAGCTCTAATTGGAACAAGAAAGTGTCTCAGTTTCATTTAGTGAAAGGGGATGGCCTCAGGGTCTTTTTTCCGGCTGCAACCCATGTATCTCCATGGACCACCCAGCCTGCCCACTCTCCTGTCTGTACAAATCACTTGAGCCTCTTGTTGTGGTATCCAGAAATTCCACTGCCACTTACACAGCAAAAACTGTGTCCTGCCTCAGCTGACCAGGCTGGGGTTTTTCTCTCAGTCATTTGAACTGCAGAGAGGTCATAAACCTGTAGAAAGCTGTGATGGTGATTCTGGAGGAGGTCTGATCATCAAACTCTCTCTAGCTGCTCCTTGTCCTGTCATTTACAAACTCCCTCTGTCTGCCTGGGGAAATAAGGCTGCAAGCGACACAGGTCCAGAGAAGCAACCTCCCAGTCAATACATGATGGTCATACCTCCAACTCAGTACATGATTCAGAGTGTTTCAAACAGGCACCCTATAGTCTTTTCAGGCTCTAGAGAAATCAGCCTGCAGGACCACCTGAGTCAGCATTGCCTACTGAGCCCCATCTGGAGAAAAGCTTTGGGCACAGCTGCCTAGATGATGTGCTGGGGATGGAAACTTCCTGGGGCTGCTGGTGTGAGGTCCAATGCTGCTGTTGCTAGTTAGTTTGACTGGCTGGCTGCTCTGAGTGACTCTCCTGTTCATTAGTGGTTGCAGCTTTGTGGTGGCCAGACTTCTTTGTGGAGTTTGTAGGCTGCCCTACACAGAGAAGGTACTGGCAGCACTTTTAAGCCAAGCTTGATTTGATTTATACAAAGTTACAGACTGGGTCTGTAGCTGATGGGGACTGAAAACTGATTGTGCTTCCTTCATGTACTAAACACAGATCCTCTCATCCAAGCTTTCTAACTCCTCATTTGATTTCCCTTCTACATTCACTCAAGGTATTCATGCTCTCACTATGGGATGTGGATCCCAGCAGGTCTACAATACTTTCATTGTCAGAGCAGAAGACTTGATGGGACTCAAACTCCACATCCCATGCTGAAATATCACTGATGACCTGGGACTAGGCATACCCTGCTGCCGTTCCTTCCCTCCAAAGCACAGGCTGAGCCCGTCTTTCTTCTGCCTTGTCTATCCTGTAAGCATGTTGTATCTAAACACCTCCACCTGAAATCAGAGCTCCTTTGAAGCTAGATGTTCCCATGATAAACCACTACCCCAGTAACAATATAGCTCTCCCCAGAAATTATTGCTGTGTCCAGAAGCTCTTTCCAGCAAGTGTATTTCCAACTCCAGTGATCAAATCACTTTAAATCTGTTTCTTAAGTCCAGGTTTCTGAGTCATCTTGTGTTGTAGTCAAGTAGACGTCCAGGAAAGGTGCTTTCTCCCTGCAATGCTTAGGCACATATGCTGGTCTGGGATCTGAGCAGGTTCTTAAACACTATGTGAATAGAGACTAAGGGCAGATAAAAAGGTGTTTTCTACTGTCTGTTCTCCATGGGTGCAGCCCTCAAAATCTGACCCCATGTGACAATATTTCAGCCTGTACTGGTTGTTGTTATTTCTTTCTGTCACAGAGAAATGCGATAGAAAAAACATCAGGCTTCTTTCTGTAACCTTCATAATTTCCTCTTCATAATGCTATTGTTAAAATTAAACCTGACAAATTGTCAGAGGTAATGGAGAGCTTTCAATGGCTTGTTGCATCTGAAATTCATTAGAAGTTCTCATCTTTTTGCACAATGAAATCACCTTGGTCACAGGGTGCTCCAAAAGAGACAAAACCCTTAAGACTTATGAGGCATAATGCAGTCCTTAATTCCCAGTGTTTTCTGAGAGCTGCAAACCATGCAAGACTGGAGAAGGGAATGGCAAATTCTCTGTGCCAGCTGAAAATCATCCATTCAAATATTCCTTCTGCCCTTTGTCTGCCAGGTGGAGTGCTCCATAGGCTTTGCAGCCCTTGGCTTCATGCAGGGCGGTGAGACCGTGGCAGAAAGGCTCTGCCTTTTTAGCATAGGGACTTATATAACATACTCAAGTTCTTATGCGCTTCCCAACCTTTTCCCAAGTAACTGTGCTTAGAGAACAAGTGCACAAGTGCATAACCTCTAGGAAGATGCTCTGGAAGTGATCACTCTTTTCAGGGTTGGTCTGCACTGGGGAGCAATTAGATGTGCTCTTTATTGGTCTTTATTTCATAACCTTTCCTGGGATCACTGTTCTTCAAGCTTATCCTTCTAGCATCCTGCAACTGGTGTTACAGCAAGGAATTGTGGTGTGATTTGCAATTATCACTTGTCCTTGCGTTTTTTCCCTGTTCCTGGGGTTGATGAGTTTGTGGAAAGATTGATCTTAGATCCTCATCCCAAGTGAATCTCAGCAACTCCTGAAGTGCTGGTTGAAAGGTGAAACCAAAGTTGCATGACATTTCCTGGCAGAAAAATAGGTAGGGATTTTTCTTAATCTTGGCTGGAGCTGATCTTTGGCTTTGCAGGCTTAAAGCAGGAACTCAGCTTTCCAAAAGTGTTTATAAAGCACTAAATGAGCCCCACTGGGGTTTGCCTTGCACTAGCCTTCCAGAATTACCCATGCCTCCTCATGGGGATTAATGGAGATGATTGAATGATGCAGTCAATAATGGTTACAGTAGGACAATCTGGCTTAGCACCATCTGTGAGGAGACAAAGATGTAAGTCTGAATGCTTTTGCTAAAAGAGAAATAAATCAGCCTCTCTGAATCCAGCATATGCACTTGCTGCTCTTCATTTTGTAATGTTCCATGCTTCTTTCTGTCCTCTGTTCACTGATACCAAGAGCTGAACTCATCTTTCCACTTAGGAAAACTGTCTTGTTCTCATCCTGGATGATTAAACACATGAAACATTTGAATGTTTATTGTCAATATCTTAATATTAGCTACATAAATTGAAGTGGCCTGGCTGACAAATCCTGAAAATGCTGGTTACATCTACTGCAATTCAACACCTCTGAAAACCATACTGTGTTGTTCTATGTTAAAATGAAATTGGCTTTAGATGCTTGGTCTGATGGAGACCAAGACCCAAGATGCTTGACCACTTTGAAGTTCTTTGGGCAGGTCTGGCAGAACTGGGAGTTGAATTCAGGCACTGTGGTCCTCCTCCTGTCTCTGATACTCCTGTGCAGTACAGCTCTGGGGAAAGGAGGTAATGTTTACTCATGTTTAGATCCGCAGAACGCGTACACTTTTACGTAAGAATAAAATAAATACTGTCTGTTTGAACAAGGCAGAATGTCTGTTATTCCAGGAATTCAATGGGGAGGAGGGGTGAAAAGTGGTGTGGTCAGTTTAAATGGCTGGGGCCATGTCTAGTCTATTTGTCATTGGACTGAAACACCTTGTGACACATTTTGGGATTACTTTTTTACCTGAATTAATTCCTGTAACTTGATCGTACTTTCTGATAGGGGCAGATTTGTAGATCTTCATCCTATCAGATCCCTTCAAGTGTTTTAGTGCTGATCTGCTCATCTTAGCCTTATCTTAGATCCTGTCCAGGTGAGAGCATTAAGAAAGCAGCTGATCAAGAAATCCTTTGAGATCCATTTGCCATTGCTTCACGTTGTGCAGGAATTTTGTGTAAGGGTGAGTTTCCAGCACATTTTCCCCATAAAAGCAGATGAAGGAGATCTTAAGCTGCAATAATCGAAACCTTTCCCATAGAGTGAAGCAGCAAGGAAAGCCAAATTGGCTGGGGGAAAATAATGAAGTAGCTGGGCTGTGCAAGAGTCAAGTGTCCATGAGCAATTTTAACCATACTTCTTCATATGTCATTTTGTCTAGTCTAGGTTTCTTGGCTGAGACCCTGTGGAGATCCCCACAGTCCATTGAGAACTGCTCTGGATTTGTTTGCATTACTCATTTTGCAAGGTTCCTAAGGTAATACACCGTATCAAAGGAACTGAAAAATTACTAGTGATTTTTGTGTTGTCCTTCCCCAGCTTCAAGGGGAAACTGGTTTCCATAAGCTGGTGATGCTGGAGCAGAACTCCTTCCAAAGCAGAGCTGTAGGATGGTGAATCTTTTTGGAAAGCCCAGCTCTAACGCATAATGTAGACAAGGCTAACATGTGGATGAATACCTCTGCTTCTTTCCATTGAACTGGCCACAGTGCTTGGGATGCTGATAAAACATCCCTCACCCATCTGGTAAATGATCTCTGCTAATGGATTTCCTGCAGTTGATCTCAGCCCGTGGAAACAGCTGCTTAGCACAAGGGATTTGAAGGGTGAACTGGAAAGGATAGACGAGACGACAGCTTCTTCGAGCCAGTACAGTGACACTGTGGGCACTTCGGTAGATACTGAGAGAGGGAGTGAAGTGTGGGCAGAGAGGCAGAGAAAGGCAATTGTTCCAATCTTGTTCTGAGCTCACTGCAGGGGAAGGAAACAAATAGTGCTTTGATATAGGCAATTGTGTCTGTTCTCCTTGGAGCCTCCTGGGAAGCCCAGCAGGGTGCCAGGTTTGTGTAGCATGTAGATCTGCTGAGATCCTATTGTGTGGGTAGCTCTGAGGAGCAATGAGAAGATGACATTCAGTCTTCAACATCGGTGTTTTGTTTCACTGGGCTCCTCCTTTACTGATCACAGCTTAGTGCCCCATGGGGTGGATGTGACATCTGTGGGCAAGCGCATAATTTCATGCAACCCTAAATGGCTCCCAGGGCCAAACTCTTCTTGCTCTTCTGCCTGCTTGCAGCACCATGGAAATGATAGCTATTTTCAGGCTTACAGAGATGAAGTTGGTGCTCAGGGCTGCACATGGAGTACTTGTGCACCCTAGCATTTCTGGCCTCCCAGTGTAGTGCTGTTAAGGCTCATTCCCAGTTAGAGCTGCAAATGAGGGCAGAGAAGAGCCAGCTGCATCCTTGAGGCAGTGAAGCAAGAATTAAGACTTCAGTGGAGAGACCAGGTCCAGAGGAGGAGCTTTTATTGGCAGCCCTACCCAAAAGAGATGTGGGCTCAGACTTTCAAGTTGGGCATAACTGGATTGAAAATTCTGGTATATGTAAGAGCAAAAGAGCTATAAACCTAAGAGGTTAGAGACATTGCAGAGATGCCAGCACAGATCCAGGCCTTGTCTTGGTGTAAACTTGAGTGAATGCTAATTAGGCTAGACAGTAAAGTTGATTTAGAGGATGGGAGAGTGGAATGGAAAGGGGCCTGCTTGTCTCAGGAAAGACAGTCTTTATGAAGACACCAGATTCCTACTTAATTGCTCTCCCACACGTTTAAGGACTGGGTGCCCTGCAGAGTTCGGTGTAGCAGCAGGGTGGGAGGGTGTTGGCTAGGAGGGCACTTGGGCATAGGAAATGCCCATTTTGCCTTAGGGACAGGCTGTTTACAAGCTGTTGGTGTTGGTGGATTGTTTCTTTAGGTCATGGCTTGCCAAGTATTGTTTAGTTTAATAGTCCTGTTAATAGGATTATATTTGCCTGGACTATTACGTGAAGGAAAATGATTCCTTTTTTGAAAGGAAAAGACACTTCAGTAGTTGCAAGGCACACATCTGTCGTCAAATGCTGCTGCTAAGCTCAGATGTCTGTGGGCCAGTGCCAAAGTTTCTTCTCATGCTTTACCACTTGGACCAGGGAGGAACACACACGAGCACGCAGAATGTCTGTAGCTCTGCATGCAGGGCTGGTGCTAGGGGTGTTGAAGGCCTGCAATGCCGTGGAGATGTCCTCAAGTAGGGGATATCAGATTGGCACAGCAAGGCTACGGTCAGCAGGTACTGAGGTCCATCCAAATGGCACTAGCTGTCCAGGCAAAGCTGAGCCACACTGTACTGGTGAGCTTTGTGCATCAGGGCTTGATCATGGTCTCTGTTAGAGCTCCTTCAGGGCATGAATTTACTAGTCTTTTTGGGAAGGTCCAAGGAACGCAGCTGGGACCTTGGTGTAGTGCGCAGCTCTCTAGCTCGAAGCTGCCAGTTTTACGTTGTTTCTCCATCTCTGCCAAGAACATCTCTGGTCCTTTAGATGCTTGGCTCCATGTTTCCTCAGCTTTGCTTCTGCCACCACCCAAGCAGGGTCAGACAGCTGCTGGCAAGTGTGAGTTGTGGCAACTTGACATATGGGGTAGAAAGTGCAGTTAGCAGAATTAGAGCCTGAGAGAAGTGGTTTTCAATTGTGGAGCTCTCAAATCTTGTTCCCAGTAGGACTGTAGACTCCTGGGTAGTTTAGCTGGTCAGCCATGGCATCTGGCTTTCTGGGCTATCTGCAGCAGTTCAGAAATCAAACATGGGTAATTCCCCAAGAAGCAGCTAGAAGAATAATTCATCCTGGGACTTTGACACTGATTTATGCCTAACCTTTAGAGCCAGAGAATGTGCGGAAGTCGTTACCAGGTCTTCAGCAGAGGTGAGCTATTGAGAAATGTGACTTCTCAGCATGAGGCTGACCTGTTACTGTCTCTGTTCAGGCAGAAAAAAAAAAGAGAAGAAGCCAGATAGGAAGCAATAATAATAATAAAATCCTCCTGTAGGTTGCACTGTCCAGCCTTATTCTATAGAAAGGGACTGATGTGAAGCACTGTAAGGGCTGGCAAGGAACTGGAGTTTCTAGACGGATGAGAGTTTGTCAGTTCCCAGAGAGGTGTAGGGCATGCAAATAAAGCATGAAAGAAGACTTCATGCCCTTTTTATTTTTTTTAAACTGAGGTCTTTTCCTTCTGAGAACTGGGGAAGGGCAACCAGGCACAGAGGATTTTAAATCTGAGCCTGTTCATCCTTCACAACTACCGTGAACAGTTGCAGATGGGATCACCATTGCCGTGAGTGTTCAAGAACAGCACTGGTGGAAGGAGACCAGATGGCTCATGTGGGCACCCAGGACTGGCTTCCACTCTTGAAAATACTGTAACTGGACTGTGGGCATGATCAGAAATACTTATGCCATGCATAAATTCTCTGTCTAGGCTAACATGTACATGGTTTTAACCTCTTCCCTGCTGTCCTCCAAAAGAATTCTGAGGTTTTCCCATTCCAGAAGTCCCTGCTACTTCTTTCATCATTTCCAGTCACTCTGCCTGAGCCAGTGGATGTGGCTGCTGGGTGACTTGTGTCAAGTGAAGGAGTGTGAAGGAGTGCTCCTGGCCCTGGTGGCCCTTCGCCTGGTGAACTTCGTGTGGGATAATGTCATATTTGTGATTTTCTCCTACTGTCACCTTGGTTCCCTGGATTGTGAACTGGGCTGCTGTGGTAGAGGTGTGGGCAAGCGTTGCTTGCAAAAGGTAATGAGTGGAGAACCCTGCCCCTAACCCTCCTTCTGTCACAGAGACCATAGTTAGGCACTTCATTTTGCCATGTCATCCAAGAAGGCTGTGTCCTAGACCCTTCCTACCGATACAAGTATGTCCTGAGGATGATGTCTGAAGTGGGTTGACTTGCCCTTTGGAGTGGCTAACCTGGACTTTGTAATGCATGTCTCTGAGCTCATTTGACCCAAGGATACTCATCATCCTCTAACTTCCCTAGTGGTTTCCAGCTGCCATCCTGGATGTCATGTGTCAAGGTGGTAAAGGTTTTGTGATTCAAGGTAAAAGTGCAAAGCGCTCGTACACAAGATCTCCTCTGAGGAAAGTTCAATTGGGAAGCACAGGTCCTGGATGCAGGGAGCATTGTGAGGGAGCTCTGAGGTCTGAGTGCTGTGGCCCAGCCCCCCTGTCCCGGGAGAAGCAGAGGCAGATGCTAGGGCTGAGAAAGAAGATAGGCAGGAAGAGCTGGTGATGTCTCCAAGACCAGGGCCCAGTGGGAGGTGGTTCATTTGTTAGATGTTTCTGAATGCAGGAGTGCTGGGGAAAGGGTATACCAAAGGGCTGGGGGATGCAGGAGCTGGTCTGTATGGGTCTGACTATCTACCTTGATGCATGTGACTGAAAGACTGAAGAGGGACAGAGACTGCTGTGAGCTCTGTCCTGTCACCTTGTGCCTCTGAACCATGGGAATCTCCTTCCTGGTTTGGACACTAAGGGGAACACGTGGAACTCTGATGTCTCGGAGCAGGGTAAAGCCTTGGGTCACTTATGGACATTACTGACTCAGTCATCTGTACTGAATTTGCCTTTTAAATTAGCATCTTACATTTGGGAAACCCAAAGGACAGGACTGAGTGGTGGGGTCACTCTAAGTTTTATACCTTAGCCGAAAAGAGAAGCAGAACATCTTGGCCATGCTCTAAACAGAGGCAGATGGGACAAGCATTTCCATTGCTTATGGATCAAATTATTCAGGGTCAAATAATTGCCGGAGAAGATCATTATCATTTCATTATGGCACAGAAGGCAGAAAAAACACTTCATTATGTTAGACCAAAGAATTGCAGACAGAGTCCTAAAGCAAAGCCTGTGATTGGGAATGTTGGAAAGGGAAAGAATTTTCTCTCCACAAGTGGGGGGAATGTATGGGATAAAGACTTGTTATTTTGCCAGAAATTCTGCCATGTCTGCTTTATAGAGGAAGATACTAATTTCTGTGTACACTTTCGTGATTCAACAGAACTCTCAGATGAAGACTTTAATCAGGATAGGGGGCATTTAACACCATAGAAAGGTGAAATCACTGCCTTGTACTCTCTGAATCTTCAGTGTGCCAGTCTGAGGTCCTCACTTGTCCTTATGCAGCACTTTTCCAGTGCCTGAGCACTTGATTCATGCCTGTGGTGCATCATAGTCTTTCACTTGAGACCCTGGCCCTTTCTCTAGGGCTCCCTCCAGCTTGTTTCAGTTTTAGCTCTGCTGGAGGAGGTATATTGCAAAGGGCCTCCCTCATGAAACTTCCCTTGGGACTGAATGAGGCCACTGGAGATCAGTCAGGCTTGTCAAGCGGCTCATTTTCTCTGCGTTGCTACCAAAGGCTTGGTCTAAGGCAGTTTGTCGTCAACGGCCAGACAAGGTTGGCTGGGCTCTAGGGTGCCTCTTCTGATTTCTTGAGCACTGCATTTGCCAGAGTTGTAGGTTGTCATTAATGGGGCTGTGCTTGGCGGTTAGGGGAACTGTTGGGACTTGTGACCTCGCTTTGCCTAGCACACAGGCATCTTGAGCAGGAGAGATGCCAAAACACTGCGTCACATAACGCAAGTTTATATGCATGAAAATGATAGCTCCAGGGGAGTTGGTGCGAACTTGGGTAGCACAAAAGCAGATATGTGTTGTGTACTTTGGCTTCTGGCTTGTCCTGAGCTCCTTCTTCACTGATGCACTTACCTGTGCTGGTCAGATAAAAGCCTACAGGCTTATGTGCGTGATTGCAACAACTGTATCTTTGATTGCTGTGTGGACATAATGCAGATCATAACGCATGACCTGCGTCAGCCTGACATTTCTTCCTGTAAACTGTTCAGCAGATGTTTATAAATGTATTTGTAATCTTTAGCTGGTAAGATCATCTAAGAAACATTTTACAAACAGGAAGGGATATCTAGTTCTTCAGCGGATTTATTTGCAGTGTATAATTCATCCAGGTGTATCTGTGAATTGTCTCCTAGCCTGAGAAGCCTAAGATACAGCCTTCAGACTTAGTTCTAAGAAGTTCATCCTGTTAATTAACGCAGCATTCCAGAAAAAAAATTCCTTCTCTTCTTGTGGTTTGCTATGAGAAGGATTTTTCTCAGCTTTAATATCTTCAGGGGGTAGTTACAAAAGCAGTTGGTTTGTCATTAAAAGAGGATGGAGGAGTCTTGTCTGACTGAGCAGCATGTTCATGCTCCTCCATTAACTCTCTGCTGAGATCTACAACTGAGCTGACCAAATGGTGTCAAAGTGGGTTTTTATCATGTATTCTCCTCTTCTCTTTTTGTGAAGTCTTATCAACTTCTGGCTTACAGTGAGGAAGCTGGAACAGTAAAAGGAGGTACTGCTTTATGAAATGTCTAGACTTAATGAAAGCAGAAAGCACCAGGCCTCTCATGGGAGACCCCCTTTCAGCAATATCTAGGAGAAAGGTGGTTAGAATTAAATTTTATAAGGAAATTTAAATTCTCCTGTGGATTACTGTGACAGAGATAACCCTGTGTGAGGCTTAGTAACACACTTGGTCTATTATCATGATCAGCAGTTGTAGCAGTTCTTTTCCTGTTGTGCTGTGTCTGTGGCACAAGTCAAATAAGCCAAAAGCTGTACTGGAAATTCAAAATGGAAATTAAGACTTACATAAACTTCCTCTGAGTATCACTGATTGATAGTCAGCCTGCCCAGAGCATCCAGCTCTGCAGTAAACTCCAACTTTCTCTTGTAGAAACATCCTTTAGATTTCTTCTGAGCCCTTTCTTTGGGTGGTTGCCGATAAGGGCAAGACTTGGGACTATTGCCATGAGCTCTGGCCTGCATGGTCTGCTGCCTAACACTGGGGTAAAAAGTACAGGATACATAGGCACTGTGCCTGGTAGAGAGGAAGGGATCAAAGATGCATTATGTGCCTAATGACCCCCTAGGCTCATTAGAGCCTGTCTGTTGCTTGGCCATCCCGGTCTTGCTGTGCTCTGCCAATCCACTTGTGTGATGCATGGGCTACAACAACTTTGCCTGTACGCTTGCTCCCAGGGCCCCCCAATGGAGGCAGTTGGGGCATGATGGGTGAGAGATGTGAAATGAAGGAGTGGAGCAGATGCAGGTTCACCTGATTTCATCTCTATGTGTCTGGGTGTCACTTGACATCTTCTGGCTGTGGCTTGCCAAGGATCTATGGCAGGACCACAGGTGCCTAGAGGTAACTTAGGCATTGCTGCGGCAGCTTCTGTACTGTGAGTCCTTCTGGTAGACAAGGTGCACGGTGTAGATGCACTCCTGGCAGGAGTGTGTTGGCCCTGCCTTGCCCAGCCCTCCCAAGCTCTTCCAGAAGGGTGCATCAGTTCCTAACTGCATGGATGAGTCAGTCTCATCAGAGTTGTTCTGTGCTTCAGCCTCAGTGCGGGCTCAGGATATAGGTGTCACAGGAGCAAGCTGGCTGCTTGGAGCTGGGAAGCAAAATGCAAGGAAGAAGCACCAGCAAGGTGAACAGAAACTGAGAAACTGATGCTGGGAAAGGGCAGAGAGGATAGTCAGGAGCTGGGATAAGCCAGGAAAGGAAGCTGAGCAAATGGACCAAAATTAAAGACCAACCCAACTGTTACCACCAAGCCCAAGCATCCTTTTGTCCATCCTAAATGTTTCTTCAGCCCCCAGTTGACCTACGGCCATTAGCCTTCCTCTAGCTCAGGAAGTCCAGATGGAGGAGGTCTGGTGCCAAGCTTGTCCGGGCATGCTGGTAGCCACATCAGGCATATGAAAGCAGAGGATGGTGGTTGCATCCTAATGTGTGTGGGTTCCTTCTCTCTGAAGTGGGGGTGTCTCCATCTCAGACCTTCTGCATGCTTGTGGCAAGGAAGCAGAGTCTGAAGAACAGGCCTTAGTTGGTGCTGAATTTTACTGGCAGATGAGTTTGGGACCAGGCAGAAATCCTGCGTGATGCAAAGAGCCTACTTATCTCCTCCTTGCAGGATGGACTGAGTAGCAAGGAGACAGCAGTACATACCCATCATAGAGGGCAAAATATGTAGGCTCTGCAGGCAGTCAGCATGGGACAGCACAGTCCCCTTTGCACATTGAGGTCCTGCATGGCCAAGCCTCATGGATCTGAGCGCATTGTAAGGGAGAGGGTCAAGAGCAAAGGCACCTTTGCTGAACTGAGGCAGCCCCAAGAGAGTGCTAGATCTGCTCCTGACCAGAAAGAAGGGAGCAGTTGAGAAAATGAATGCAATGTTTGCAAGGACTTCAGGAATTGTTCCCCTGTTAATAAAACTGCAATTTGTGGAAATATGATGCAGGGTGAAGGCCTGCAAATACTTAGAGGAATAATGAGCATTGTAAGCAACAAGCACCACAGGGGAGTATGAGAAATAGATTGTACCAGACAGGCCATTTCTGCATAATTACACAATTAGTGGACTGGGGAAGACAGTGGATAACCCTTCACAGTGTGCTGTGGTGTGGCGTAGACCTTGGTGGAGACTGGAGCGCCAATTAGCTGGAGTAGCTTGCAATATGGGGAAAGGACTGGTGGAGGGAGGACTGGCTGCAACGAGCACTGGTGAGACAAGGGCGAAGGGGAGATGCTGCTCAGGCATATGGTGACTCCGTGTGCCATACAACATGCTGGTGGTAACACGGGGGATCCAGTGTGGGAAACCCCCACACTGGGTTCTTGAAAGAGAGAATGCAAATGGGAGGAAGGACCAGAGAATAAAAGGCAAGATATGGAGGGTTTTGACAAGGAGCAGAAAAGGGTAATCATGGCTATGATCTGTGAGAAATACAGCTAATACCTTTGGGCAGGAATAATCATAGGCAGAATTATATAATGAGGAGGAGCTGCTTGGGAAGCAGCAGTTCTGAGGGAGCCCTGGCTGCATGACCAGATAGTAACTTTGACACAGGCTGTAATACCAAGTGGTGCTGAGCTCTCCACCCTTGGGCACCTGCAGGAAGAGGACTGTAGGTGATACCTTCTTGGTACCAAGAGTTACTGAGCTGTGGCCTTGACTGTGCATTAGTGAACCAGGCAGAGGTGAAGTGGCAGTGACACCGCAAAGAGCATGGGCTGGAGGGTGAATAGCAGGAAGCTTTCCTTGAGCCTGGAGGAGCCAAACAGAGTGGCTGTGAGAAGGGAGAGTGAAGTGGTGTCTGGAAATGACTGCTCTTGTGGTTTGTGCCTTCACACCTGCACAACTGGCAGCCTGTTTGGGAGGACAAATATAATAACATGGATTTGCTGCTGCTTCTTTCCTCTGCGAAGGCGCAAACCATTCCCCCAGGCTCTTCCGTCTCTGGATTAAAGAAGTTATGTAAAGAAAATGCTCATTTCATAGCGTTGATTCTAAGGCAACATGCAGCAAGGCACAGATTAGCTCCCTCATGTCCCTGTGGGACAGAGGGCAGCCTAAAGTCCATGCAGGCTGATCTTATGTGGTTGAGTACCCAGTGTTGACAGTTCTGGTCTTTTCATGCTGAGTTATTTCTGGGAATCACCAGGGACCCCCCACCTCCCCTTCTTTCCCACACATCCTGGAGGAATCCCTTCTGCAGCCTGTTTGCTGTTCTGAGCATCGCCTGTCTGCTTGGGTCCCGGTGCAGGGAGAGTACGGAACTATTCTCAGGGCTTCCTGAGCTCCCTATTTCTTTTCTCCTACGTGCCGAGACTACACTGGATGCTTCAATGGCCCATCTTCTCCCTGCAGCACGGGAGCAGAGCTGGCAGCTTTGGCCTGGCTCCATTGCTGTCCCTAAAGCCTGTAACAGTGCAGACAGCTATGGTGTCAGTGCCAGCAGACCCTGCCCAGGGGGATCATGATTCCTAGAGTTGCACAGGCGTGGAGAGGTGACATGAAAACCAATACCCTCCCTGAACAGTCTCTTTGATTCTTTTCTGGCTAGGAAAGAGTTGATTTTCTGCATAGCAGCTCATATGATGTTGCTTTTTAGTGACCAAAACAATACTGGTAACACACTAATGTTCCAACTCTTGCTAATCAGTGGTTGTAGAACATCAAAACCACCTCTGTTTCTCACTCTGCAACTCCAGCCAATAGACTGGAGGTGTGTGCAGTAGGTTGCGAGGAGACGCAATCAATCAGGCAGCTAATCTGAACAAGGAGATATTCTATACCATGTAACGTCATGCTCAGCGATGAAAGGGCTAGCTATCTTTTGCTTAGGAATTGGGTAGGCATCAGTCCTCTCATGGGAAGTGATGACTGATTGCCTTTGCATCAGTATTTTGTTTTGTTCTGTCTTCTTGTACTCATCCTTCACTTAGAAAGCAGTCAATATTTTCTAATTTTCACCCTGACCCCCAGATTTTCTTGCTTATTTTTCTTTCTTTCCTCTTTCCCCATCCCACTGGGGGTGGGACAGAATGAGCAAGTGGCTGTGTAGTACTTTGCTGTCCACCTGAGTTAACCCACAGCGTCTTCCCCATTGAATCAAATGCAGCAGATTCAATTACTGTGTTGCTTTAGGCATATTTTAGCCAGGCAAATACAACACAGAACATCATCTGCCCTGTGTAATGTACTTGTCCATCTGATCACACTCTCTACCCATGGCATTGCAATCAGTGATGCTGTATCTGCTGTTGGTCTTTTAAGGTTCCAGAAGAGGTTTCTGGGGAAGAACCCTTTCATTTAGGTAGAGATATAATCTCTAATTGCTTTATTAAACATTTCTGTAAGGCAGAGTTTAGGTGTTCCAGTTGACATCCTTGCAGAGCCTTTCCAAGTAGTGGGTATGCCACTGATAGGACCTTTCACCTGCACTCACTGGTGCTTGCACAGAACCAGGGGTAAGCTGGACCCATGGTGAGATGAGCCTTGGGATCCCTTTGCTTCAGGGAGCCTTGTGAGCTCTTACACATCTGAGATGCCCCACACTGTAGCCTGTCACCCAGGATCAGATCTCTAGAAACTGCAAGAGCAGCTTCTGGGTAGTCTTGCTCCAGGTGGACTCAGTCTTAGTTTCTCCTGTCTAATCTTTCCTCTGTCCAAGTTCTCTTCTGAATGAGGGAGCTAGCACATCAAATGTGCCTTTTCTGTCCTTGGCCACATGGCTGCAGCTTTGGATGCATTTCATCTTAGTGAAACAGCACCTGTGTTTGGGCAGCAGCCTTTAGGCTATAGATCTGAGGAACTAATGGATATATGGGTCTTGTGAGAGGGAGGCGTAATGATGGATGAGAGGATGCACAAGTTAGAGTGATCACATATAAGCAGTACTTCCTATAGAATTCCCTAGCCTGTGCATGGGTCTGGCACAGTACTTAACTGAGGATCAGTCTTAGATCCACTCAGATAAACAACTGAGGTGTTAGAGTGCCTCTCATTACAGGGTCCACCTAGGCACTTCCACTCCTCCAGCACAGACTGACCCTGTGTGCAGGTGAAGGGCTGAGGGAGAGAGGCTTTGTGCTATCACTTCAATATAAACATTCCTAAAAGCAACCTTCTGATTTCTTTGTGGGAGGCTCTAACCTACTGGGGCCTTCAGCACTTCAGCGAAGTTTCATCTAGAGAAAAGAAACCATAAGAATTCATGGAATTTTCCACAAAATCTTCCTGGCCTTTTCTGGCCAGATGTACTTGAAAGGCTTAGGATGTGAATGGAGGATGCGCTCTTCCTTGGTTTCAAGTGAAAAATGCTGTTGATTGCAGGAAAAGGGAATGGAAATAAAGAGGAAGTTTTGAAGGAAATGGCAGATGTCTCTAGCTGGTATGAAAAGTGTCCAGGAGGGTTTCAGACTCTGAGGGCAGCTGGCTCAGCACGGAGCTGATTCTGCTTTTAAAGTAGCAGGGCATCTGTAGACATGGACACAATAATTAACTGGAGCTGTCTGAGCCCGGTTAGTGAGCTTGAGCTGGCTCACAGCATGGCTGCTCTGACCAGCCTCAGAGGCTCATCTTGCAAGAAGCACAGGGTAAGTCTGTGATGTAAACCAATTGCTGAAGCCCATCAGCTGAGGCCATCACACAAAAGCTCTCACTGCTGCTCCTTCCAAAGCAAGGAGGAAACCTGTGTCCAAGCTCAGCACCGTCATGGCTGTGGTAGGCCAGGAGCACCCATGATCACGAGGTGGCTGATGTGCCTCCTGTGTGAGGACACCCAAACATTGAAGGGCACTGGTGTGAAGCACCCACAGAGGCACCCCATAGCACCCCTCATCTCAGCAGTGGAGCCTTGTCTTGCCCCAATTTGGACCCCCATGGAGCAGTTGCAAACAAGCGCTGTGATTTATCAAAGCTGGTAGTGCCTCTGCTGTCATAAGAGTCCAAGAGATAGGCTTGTGGAATGTGCTGGGAATGCAGAGAGCATCTTCAGGAGGCAAATCAGTGGTGATTTCCCTGTCTTCCTGCCTGCTTTCAGAAGCCAATTTAGCTGGGTTTTAGTGAGAGTCGATAACATACACTCGCTTCTGTAAGCAAAAAGGTATATGGTTCTTAGACATAACAGCTATGTGATGAATCATGTTAAGGTGAGGATTTCATTCTTTAAGGATGAAAAGGAAAAGAAGTTGTAATGTGAAATATCCCACTGAGGCTGGGGTGGGGTCAGGTGTCTATCAATCATCCACAAAAGCTGTCCCATTTCGGAGCTGTGTTTGACGTGCAGTAGGAGATAAGGCTGGACTTGGGAAAGTGCAGATGTGAAACATGAGCATGGCAATGTGGCATGTGTGCAACAGAAGAACATCAGGTGATGGTCAGATGGAACTTATCCAGGCCCTTCCTGGACAAATAAATAGCTGTACGTGTGTGTTTTTTCTGTTTTACAGCAAAAAGCATGGCAAAGGTGCAAAAAGAAGGATGGTGTTTTCAGTTTAAAAAATTCGTTCCTAGCTTTCCATTTCCAGTAGACAAACCTGTTGTTGAGCTGATGATCCAGCAAGTGCCAACGTCACTTCTTCTGGCACACGATGCTTGTTGCGGGGAGATAACACTGAGTATCTGGTTTTTACCCTGGCTCTGGAGGGGCTGTCCGAACACCAGTGACAGGAAGGTTGCTTTACAATAGTTTTGCTTCAGAGAACCTGCTGGTAGCATTCTGTGTATCTCCAGCCTGTGCTGGGTCAGGAGCCTGAGCTGCTTTCACAATGCTGTAGTCTTCCTATAAAATCTGCAGCGTTTTGTGGGAATGGGGGCATGGAGAAATGGTGCCTAGTGGATTGCCTTGATAAGCCAAAGGGATGCTGACAGGTACAGTCCTGCTGTGTTGTCTTTTGTTCTACCTCTCTAGAAATAACATGCAAGTATTTCTTGCTGCCACCAATTTTGGGTCGACTCCACTGTTAAAAAGGAGCCTGACATTTCTAGGACAGACCATGTAATGTGGCACAGAGGCTCCCTAGAAGCTGATGGCCACCTCCTGGCGATGCCAGTGAGAGCAGAGTTAAGCCAGTATCAAGAGCTTTTGAAAATGCCACGATTTAAAATGGGCCATTGTGCTCCCAAGATTGCTGCCATAAATACAGCCTCGGAAGCTTGTGGAGCATGCGCGCCTGCCTCTGCTTCTGAAATTTGGAGGCTGGAGGAGCTGGAGTGGGCTTGCCGTCTGGGTTTCAGCGGATATCGAGTAGCACTCATAGGTCAGCACTGGTTTTTAATCTCCATCAGGCTGGAGGATGTTGTATTAATAATTCTTTTCCAGACGCAGACCTTGCCGTTGCAAGCTACCCTGCTTTCCCCTGGCGAGCGCACTGCTCTTCTGCATGGGAGTGGTGCCTTATATCCTCTCAGACAAGAAGCCAGGATGCAATGCAGCAGTGTGACTCTTAGCTGCGGACTCCGTTCTCTACTGAGCCGACCTGGGATTTTTGTTTGAAGAAGTAATTTTACAGCCTCTGACTGCAACGGATACTGTGTGGGGGAAGAGGTAGGGAGGTTCTCCTTCACCTGATCTTGGTTCTGACCTCCTGGGCATTGATTATTAAGGAACCCAACTTATTAGGTTGGCATATAGGCAAATTCTAACAACGGGTAAGGACACTTTGCCTGGTAAACTCTCCCTGCTGCTCTCAGGGTGTTGTAAAATCGGTGTGCTGGGTTTCATGCAAGAATTAGCTGCACTTATGGTATGGCTCAGTCTTTTAAATAATTACATGCCTCCTTTTCTTTAAGCTTAAAGCTGCACAGGAATTGTAAGACTAGAAAAAAACGCAGGTTGGTAGTGGTTTCGGTTATAACTCTTCATGAGGCAGTTTAAAGCAATGAGCACGAAAAGCTATTTCAGAATGAAGTATGAAGTGCCTTGTGAGAGCACAGCCTTTAAAATACATGTCCCACCTGATGAGGCACCTGGGGTACCAAACGGGAATATCCTTCCCATTGGTAGGTTTTATTACATCAGAATTATTAGCTCCTGTGTTTGCATGTCACGATTGTTCAGGAAAGA
Source organism: Psilopsiagon aurifrons (assembly GCA_025447955.1). Lineage (NCBI taxonomy): Eukaryota > Metazoa > Chordata > Aves > Psittaciformes > Psittacidae > Psilopsiagon > Psilopsiagon aurifrons. The sequence goes on from JAOEHY010028221.1 coordinate 52,109, forward strand.
GCATATTCCACACATCTGTGATGCTAAAGCTTGATCTAGAGGGGCGGATCCCTGCCCTGGACAGGGGCCAGCCAGTTGGAAAAGATATCAAGATGTATGAGATGTACACCTGCCAAGGCAAAAAATAATTTGCATATAATATTCCTCGTGTGCCACAGGTGAGACTGTGATTGCTGCCAAGGGACAGAAACACACACATCCTATGTTGCTGGTGCTGTTTCTTCCCATCACATGTTCCAGGCTTATTAGGACAGTGTGGCCAAGTCAGACGCTGCACTTTTGCTTCTTTGACTTGGTAATTTTCGTTTTGTGATGCTGAAGCTGAGCTGTGAGTTGCCGTGCAGAGCTTCATGCTCTGAGCGCTGTTCAGCAGTAGGGAATCTTGGTTATTCATTAGTGGTGAAAAGAGGTAGGGCACCATCTGAGTTGCACTTGTTAACTCTAACAAATCTTCACTAAAGTCAAGCACTTTAGAAAGGTGATCCCAAGAAAACACAAACTTTGTGTCTTTAACAGGATCAAAGGTACTGATTTACTGGAGTGGAGGAAGAGCTGCAGTTCAGAAATGGGGTGGGGGGGAACAAAATACTGCAGCCTTCGTATGAAGATACCCATGATAAAGATATTTCAAGATGAAAATAAAATTACAAAAGAAAAGAAAGGAGAGAGAGAAATGTGTTTTCCGTGACACATCCATTTGGGAGACATGTGCTGGCAAGGGAGCTGTGGCTGGCAGTAAAACATCAAAGGCCCTCAATACTCCATAGATTTAACATTAAGTTATCATACTAAAGCAAGAGAACTCAATTCAGGCCTCATTATTGATTTGGATGGCTGAATTAATCACTGGTGGTTGACATGGGGCTAGTGACCATGATGAGTTTTCATTCATATGGGTTAGCAGATGAAAGTCCTAATCATAAATAAGACATTCCTGAGGATTCAAAGGAACTGATTTCCAAGGCTGAGGAAAACTGAATGAAGTTGATTGGGTGTTAAAGTAGTCACAGGAAAATATGAGTAAGAACCAGGAGCTCTTTGAGCAGAGGCCAAGAAAGTTGAGATTTCATTCAAGAAAAGGGGACAAGGTTTAGCTAATATTCATCCTACCTTGGTAGTAATGAAAGCAACAACTGGAAGCAATAATAAGGTTAACAGATTTAGAAAAGAGAAAAACAGGTAGCCGTCCATGTGCATCTGGAGTTATGGTGTGTAGACAAGCAAGCTGAAGACATCTGGAAGGAAATTGCCTATCAAGTACAGCTCAAGTACAGAATTAAGAGACTCTAGAAAGATATTAGCAAAGAGGAGTATGGTTATGAGCCATACTCATAACTGGAGACTGTCATTCATAATGACTTAGAAGGCACTAACTGGTCAGTAATTGCTATTATCGCGCATTTGGAAAAGAAACAGAATGATGGGCTAGTACTGTCCACAGAGGGTATTAAAGCAATGTATATTAGGCTCAAACTCCAAATCAGCAGGCTTGGTACCTTTTATCTAATAATTGAAAGCAAGTTTGCTTAGGTGCTCTCCAGTGTCTTCCTTTTAGCCTTTTGTAAGGCTATATGCAAGTTATGCAGTGTGCTGATGTCCTCTGGAAACTGCCCTTAAACCAGAAAATAAGTATTGTAAGCTCTCCAATGTACCTCATATACAGGCAAAGTCGTGAGTGACTAGCACATACCAAAAAGTCATTGCTGGCAGGCAGGCAGTAATCTCTAGTGAGGTTGTTGTCACCAGAAACCTGGAGGTGAATGAACATGCTCATAAAATTAACAAGGTGACACAGAGACTGATGGAGCTTTAAGCATCAGTGGGAAGAAAGAAGCCGGAGAGGGTAATCTGAGTGGCTTGGCACCATGGCTCTTTTAAAACAAAACAAAGCTTCACCACAGAGTGGTACTGTGAAGGAGCAAGAAATTCCTGCTAGTTAGAGAGCAGAGGACTGTGTCTGGCAAAGCAGGGACTTGATAGAAGCTGCAGTAGCAACACAAAGGAACAGATTTTCCTCATGAAGCCCAGTGTTCGAATGTCATTCTTGGGGGTTAAAAGGCTGGGAATGGGTGGCGGTAGGGATTTTGCTTCTGTATTTGCCTCTGTATGCAACAGACAATGGAATACTGCCTGGGTTTTTTATTCTTAGCTTAAGTAGGATATTGCAAAATGGGATAGCCACAGATAGGATCCCTGAGCCAGGGAAAATGCTATACAGCAAGAAGTGGAAAAAAGCTTCATCTGTTTAGCTTATCAAAAAAGAAAAAGGTTGAGGGATAACTTGATTACAGTGTGTAAGTACTTCCATGGCAGAAAATACCAGTTGCTGAAGGGCTTTTTAATCTAGGGGACAAAACTAGAGTAAGAAACAATGGCTGGACAGTGAAGCCAGCGATTCTACTTCAGAGCAGGCAGGCATTTTTAACAATGAGGGTGATTAACCACTGGGAGAAGATCCCAAGGGGACTGATAGCTCGTTCATTTCTGGATGTCCATACAGCAGGCGGGAGTGCTGCTCTTGAGGACGTTGCTTTACTCACAGCCGTGGACTTGGATTTGATTCATGGATAAGTGGATCGAACGTGCTAGCCAGTGCCTTATGGCTTATGGCCCCTTTGAGCCTCTGGAGCCCTTAGCTGCATCTGGGAACGATTTGGCAGCACTCTGGGGCTTTCCAGCTGGGGATCCTGATGGACTTTGGCCATGGCTTGCCCTACAGAAGGGGATTGGGCTGAGTTGCTCATCACATGTTGGACCTGTGGAAAAGGGCCTTGTTAACCCCCAAGCAGATGAGACATGGGCTTAATCAACCACCTAGAGCTCCCAGAGATGGAAGACAGATACGAGAATTGCAGGTAAGGGCTCTCCAGCTATTCCTAGCTTTTGGAAAGACCTGCTGAGATAGCAAAGAGCTGGGTGCAAGGGCAGGTGAAGTCACTCTTACTTATGGTGGGAACAGCAGCATGAGGAGAAAGGCCAACTTAATCCCTCTGCAGGGTCAAAGCAAAATAAGAATGAGTTGCAGACCTCTAGCTTTTTCCTTAGACTCCGCTGCTTCCCACTTATCACTGAGATCTGAGCCTCAGCAGTTCCCCAAAACACGTATTTCTGTGATGCTCCAGAAGTTCAGAGCTTACTTGCAGCCAGAGACAGAATCAGCAAGTGGAAAACCATCTCTAGACTTCATGTGTCCAAGACACTCTCAGGAGAGCTACTCCCACCCTGTAGCACTGCTCACCTTGCCCTCCCACTGTAACCCAGTGCATCTTTTCAGACAACTGGGAGCAGGGAGCAAATGGTTAAAGTTTTGCTTCTCCACCCAGTGGTGGGTGTTGTCTGTGTCAGAAACAATATAAGAACAGTCGGAAGTTGCAGCTGGCAAATAACATTTGGAGTAGCAGTCGTGGGGCATATAGATCTGGTGTGGACTGTCTTTTCCTGAGACTGTAAACACTTGTGCAGAATGTCCGAGAGCAAGAAAAAAGGGAAAGGAAAGAGCAAAAAGAACAAAGAAGGGAAAAAAGGGGAAAGAGAACCTGAACCAGGAAAAGGTACTTCCCATTTTTAACAAATTTTACTTTAAAGGATGAAGAGAGAAGCCAGAAAGCCAGCAGGAAAGTACTTGTGGGGTGTGTGAGGGTGCAAATGATAGGAAGCGTTTGCTAGGCAAGTGTGCAAATCTCTGCATCTCATTCATATTTCATGCTGCTGTAGGTCTGCTTGCCTTTTGATCTTCTCTACTTTATTTTTCTTTTTAAATGCCCAAAGCCTCGAGAATTCAGGGCAATGTACTCTCAAAAACCTGCAGCGCTCTGTTCCTGTCACAGTGATATGGTAATTGTAGGGGGTTTGTGCTAATTCCGGGGGGTTCTGGTGTGCTGTGTTTTGATGTTTGGTTGGTTGTTTTCTTGCTTCTTCCTGAGATAAATATCAAAAGCCATGATTCTGGAGGATCACAGGGACTGTTCCTTGGGAGAGCCCATCTCTCAGGGATTAAATATAAGTTACAGTCTCTCTTTCTGAGGTAACTGCAGTGAGTTGTAGTTAAAGACATGGGGACTGTAAACCTTCACTCTCTGCTGATACACTTATTAGTGAAATCAGGCTGTTCCTTACAGGAGATCTGACTGTTCCTTGCAAAATGAGCAAGGCAATATTTCAGATGTTGCCAGGATAAAATGTTTACATTGCCTTTAACTGATAAAGGTTGATTGCTGAGTAAACGGGGAGTATGAGTTGGGGCAGTATGAGAACTGCCTTGGAAAGTTACAGAAGGATTGGTAATACAGCACAGTGGTATTTCTTTCTCTGTCATGGTATCAGAGAGGGATTATCCCTGGCTGTTTCTTATCTGTGGTTTATCTGGCAATGCATTTAGAGAGAGCGGCAACTCTCTCAGACTTTGTGTTTTATCAGTGCTAACAGAAGCTACAAGCTGGACCAGGTCCTGGAGAAGTCTGTCAGTTTACCTCTTCACTTGCCTGGATGCAGTTCTGCTCTTGGTCCTGCTACCATGACAGCAATGATTGCTCTCGACCTGAACAGCTTTGTTTTGGCTTCACACTGGCATCACTGGTAGCAGGATTTGCGCCTATCCTTTCCCATGCCTTTGCTCTGAATAGAGACCCACCACCCTACAGTGCCTGGAGCAGCCGGGGTAGCAGTTGGTGCTGATGCTTGGCAGGCTCACCTTACGCATGGTCTCCTGCTTATGACATCAGAACATAGCTGTTGCTGAGGGATCTGGGAGGAGACTTTTGGGATAGCTTCAAGACAGGGAGCTTGAAACCATCAAGCAGAGACAGCAGCTGCTTGAAGATGACCAGATCTGTCCAAGGGGCTCTGGAGTGTACTGGAGCTGGGGGCTGTCTCATTGCTTTGACCCTCTCTGTATCTCAACCAAAGAAAAGACAGGTTCTGGGTTTGGCTTGCACAGCGTGAGCATGGTTTTTCCATTGCATTAATTACTAACTAGACTACTTAGATCTGGGTCACTTGTTTGCCCTGTGTTGCTGTAGAGGTTGCCCATTATTAGCTCTGTGGGTCCATCAGAGGAAGACACTTGGTTGTCTGTGGTGACTCTGAACAAAGTCCCACTTTGTGCTGGGTTGTTTGGAATCAGTGGAATCTGTGGATACGTTTTCCCATCATAGGTCACCTTTGCTGTGTGATCTAAGGGGCACAGCAATGCTTCCTCGAAGGGACTTTAAGAAGAGAAGTTCTTCCTCCAGTCACTTATGAGCAGATGCCCCAGCCCCGGTCACAGACCCTCACTTCAGGCAGTGGACTGTTCAGCTTGTGGCTGGACTTCAGACTGCCTCTCTGGCATGATCTGGCTGATGCAAAATGGAGCCCTGGCATAAGTCAGGCAACCTGCAGGGCACTGCAGGGGGAATTTGTGTTGTTTCTTCCAGGTTGTAGTATTTCCATGCAAGTGGGATGTGCTCACCCCTCTGAAACCAGGAGGCAGAAGAAGAACCTACAGAAATCTTACACAGGCTCTAAGGAGGTCCAGACTGGAGCATCTGCTTGATTGGCAATACAAGGGAGACTCAGGGGATGATAACAGAGTGGAAAGCTTTTCTTCTTCACACTGCATCCCTGACCACTTTCTGGCTGCTGAGGGTCAAACTTTGTTACCTATGACACTCTGATAGTCTCAATCTACCCTTGTGCTCATAGGTGTCTGTATGAGAAATTACCCTTAAACACCTATTGCCGGTGTGTTCTGTAGAGAGCCCTGGACTCTATCATGGAATCACACTCCCTGACTTCCAGAGGTGATCTCCCAGCCCTACCACTGGTCTGGGGAATTGCCCCGTGTAATAAAGCTACTGAGTGCCAGTGAATCAGAGCAGCAGAAAAACCTCTAAGAGGAGGAAAGAGCTGAAACAGTAGTTTCAGGGAACAGCACTGATGTGCAGTGGGGACTGCTAGATTTCCCCTGAGGTCTCTCAAACTCGGCAGGAGAGGGTTCTTCTACTGTGGGTTTTAACACAGTTGTTTTGGCTTCTGTGAATGTGTAAAAGAAGATTGCTGATCTCATGTGAAGTGCTAGTTTTGTTCTGAGGACAAGGGCTATCTTTAACCTAAACTCACACATTTATGCCGCTATGCAGCTGACATAAAGTGAGTGCCTTGGCTACAGAGCTAGGCAATGGAAGAGCCTGTGAAGGCCTCCAGAGGGAGATGGTGTCCACCTATGAAGAAGCACTGTCAGGTTCCCTCTTTTAGACATTTGTAACATGCATTGGAAGGTAGACTGTCCCCCACCCAACACATACAGAAGGCACACCCTGTAGGGACTACGTGAGCTGCAGAATGTAGCAACAAACCAGCAAAAACATGTATAATGCTCCCACAATGCTGGCAAAGGTCAGGTCTGGAAGAGAACTTCCTCACTGCAAGAGATCAGGCAGTGGATGGCCTGGGTCAGCCAAAGACTTGACACACTCAGGCAAGACCGTGGATATAAAGGAAGCTTCCCTTTGACACAGAAAGATTTGGGGTGGACTTTGAAGAAGTGGGACAAATGGATTTAGAGCAGAGCGGGATGAGCACTTGCCAGAGCTGTGGCAGTGGATTAAGAAGCCAGTGCACCAGCCTCATGGGGAGATGGGCAGGAGAAGCAGCAAAAGGGCTGGAGGAAACCTTGATAGTGAGGTAGGCAAGGACTGAGTTGGAAAGGGAAGGGCAATGGGACTGGGACAGGCTGTGTTTCCTATGTACTTCCGTGAGGTCACCTGGGGAGAGAAGAAGAGGGAAATGTAAAGCATTTGCTTGATCAAATTCCCCAGCAATTCCAAGCATTCTCCCTTATTTTGACTTGGTGGTAAGGAAAACATTGCTTGTGCTTAAGGGCTATGTTGTCAGTGCTAATAACACTGGCAACATAGGAATGGTACCTTTCTCTTGAACTGCCTGTGGCAAATGCTAATGCTGGAGAACTCCTTGGAGAGCATGTGAGGAGTCTCCGTAGAGGGAAACATGCTTCAGTAGGAACCAGCTTGACCTCAGTTCACAGACAAGTCAGGCTTCGGTGGAAGATCTGTGCAGAAAGGTATTACAATTGAAACTTGAGGTCTTTCAGAAGGAAGGCGCCTCTGGGCACGAGCCAGTGGTGGAATTGCAGTGGTACGTTAGCCAGGATCTACTAGCCTGGGATGCTTTAGAGTGCTGTCACATTAACACAGAGACGGTGAGGGATGTGAAAGTCCCTTGCAGATGCTAGGTGCAGGCTTTGTGATGGAGGCTCATGCTGGTGGAGACACTCAACAGTAATGCAGCCAAAACAGTTCACTGCTGGCTAAGGTACCTCTGTGTGAGCTATGTCCACACTGCAGGGTGAATGTGCTTTTGGTTTCTTTCTTAGTTACTAGGAAAAACTCCAGTTCTAAGGAGCTCATAGAAGCATTAGCCAAAAGGTTTGTTTACCAGAGGGATAACCCATAGCGCATCTCCTACAGTAGCAGTTTTGTTTTCTATAAACACCCAGACACACAAGGTACCAGATGTCAGCTGTGCTCCAGGATCTGTCCACATGAATGGTTTCACTAGATCATGTCCTCTGGCTAAACTAATAGCCTGCTGCTGCCACTGCCATGTGGCTGAGAGCACACATGTAGCCAGTTACTATGGATCAGCCAACGTGCAGTGACTTGCTCAGCGTGGGAATGGGGGGGTCTGACTCACAAGCTCCAGTGATTCATGCTGGGGTAAAGAAAAAGGTTATATGTCCCAGCCGCTTTCTGGTCTTTTTGCTGGAGCTCACTAGCTGTGCAGAAGGAAGGATGGACAAATGAGCATGCAGCTCTGTTCCTCCACTTTAAGTGGCTCGTATCTCAGGTATTAATACAAACAGAAGGCTATGGGAGAGAGACCCATCAGGGTTGAGGAATAGCCCATCCCGCCATTCAGGCAGACTAGGGGGCTAGGAATTGCCAGAGGGCAGAATGGTACATTAGTAAGTAATCCTACTATGGAGCTGGTGATTCAGAACCCCTGGCATCCCATTTTCAATACCTTTCTGGAGGTGGGTGCAAGTACCTGGGAAAAGCAGTCTCCGGTGAGAGGAGGAACATGTAGAGGGGCTGAGCACAGCCTGGCTGCTGACCTTTGTAGTCATGCCTTTGGCTCAGTCTCTTGCCTTGGTTGATGTTATGGGCTCTAGCTGCAAAGCCTTGTTGCCATGAACAGCATGGCTCTATCATCCTTCTTCCTGCGTCTGCACTGCCAGCCTCCTGCTCTGAGTGTCACTGATCTCTTGTCTTGGTTCAGCACTGAGCAATAGTGGTACTGCAGCAGTGCTTGAACTCAGACTGACTGGAGAAGATGGGATAAGACTAGTGTGTGGACCTACGTCTCACTTTCAGAGGCAGTGAGAGGAGAGGAAAGGAGGCTCTTGTGCCTCTGATCTCTCCTTTCTTTTCCCCTTTAATTCCAGTGAACACTATCAGGTGCATGAGGAGGGTTTAGCATGGGGGTGATATGATCCTGTACCTTTCTTAGTGCCTGAGAACTGTGTTCCAGTGAGGTCATGCTCTTGCAATAATCAATGAGTGGAGCCATGTGTGGGTCATGCATGGCTCTTAGTTGGATGTGCTTGTTTTCTTCTGGGGGCAAAGCTCCATGAAAACAAAGTGTCTCTTGAAGAGAATGTGAAGGATGTAAGTTCAAGAGCAGCTGAGCTTGCAGCTCATGACTAGGACTATCAATTCCAGCCATTTTCTTTGGCTGAGAAGTTGCAGGACTGCGATGTCCCAGCAAAGGCTGGCCATCCACTGTGGTCAAGATATGCTTGGGGCTCCTGTGCTGTGCTCCAGACAGGAAGCTGTGTTTTGAACTGACGTGACCTTGAGCTGTCTCCTTTCTGACAAGGGCAGTGTTATGTTGCTGCATTTTTGAGATGTTCCAAATTGCAGTAACAAATACAAGTAATAGTGGTAAAAATTAAACATTTAGGTAATTAATAACTCTGGCAATTAGGCTTGGCAGGCTCAGTCATAATGGATTTTAGTTAGGCATGTCTGGAAAGTAAGAGCTCCTACATATGAGGTGGAGCTGCTTTGCGGAGAGAGTACTAAGCCACACAAGGCTGTCTCCATGCAGTAGTGGTGATGATCATACTTTCGAGCAGTACAATGTCCTGGAACTTTTGTGCAGCTTGTTGCATCCGTACTAACCCTGTAAACTTCTGACTACACATACAAGTCAGAGCTCAGTTTTTCTTGCTGAATTTTCATGCCTGGTGAGGATGGGGAGGTGAAAGGAACTGCATTTGCCCTTCAAGTTTGAGACTCAGTGAGTGCCAGGTCAGAAAGACTGCTACGGATGTGTGAGATGGGCAGAAAAGTGTTCTTTAGGGAAGCACTGAAACTTTAGTTTACTTTAAAACTACACAGAACTCAGGTGGTTTAATGTTTTGGTTTTTTTTTTTTTGTTATTGTTGTTTTTTTCATGTATTTTTTTAAAGCCCAAAAGTTTGAAGCAGATTTCCTATATCATTGACTCATGTTTGGAAGCCCTTCGGAGAAACATCTTTTTTGGTGTCAGAATTTGCACGTTTGCTTAATTTGAGGGTAAAATCAAGTTAAAATCCATCAGCCAGGTTCTCAGCAGATGTTTCTCTGACCTGCCTCTTCTGGCTTTGTTGGGGGTGTGTGTGTGATCTCTCCCAGCTGAGCACCCAACTCTCTTGCTTTCAGCAGCTTTTTGATTTGAAGGCTGGGTCTTTATTCCCACTCCCAAAGCTGTGTATGTGTGCATGAGTACATATGTTTGTGCTCATGTGAACTTCTTTTTCCACTTTGAAGTCCATGGCACTTTGCAGGAGTCCCCTGGTTCCTGACGCATTCCAGCCCTCTGGGGGGGTGTGAGTATACAGTTTTGGCCTGCACACTACTCTGGCAAAGCCTGTACTGATCCTGTTGCTCCTTGTATGCCTCTTGCACCTCTCTTCCTCTAGTCAAACCACTGACAAAACACCTATGCTCAGTATCTGTCTCTGCTTCAAAGCACCCGAGTGCTCCTGGAGAGAAGCCTCTTTGCTCTGGAGGCAAACTAGTCATGCTCCAGGAGTGGTGCATGAGCAATGTGGGCTTTTGAAGTCTTCACAGAGCACCTAGTGTTGGCCAGATTATTGATAGCACTCCCAGATTCATGATGTGACAAGTCAGATCAGCAAGTGAGCTCAGGTCCCAGCATGGAATGGGCAATTGATGCTCTTTGGAGAAGACTGGCCAGGGAGCTGAGGTAAAGGCATTGCCTTGAACCTGCCCATGTCCTTTGCATGTACTGCATGGGTGCTCAGATGCCTGTCTCCTGTGCCATTTTCTGAGCTCTGGTGAGTGGGACAGGACTGGCAGAGAGCAATGCTTAGTTTGGAGCAGGCAGAGGGAGGATGTTTCAGCTGGTAGCACAGCTGTTCTGCACAGCAGGGAAACCAGCTTCAGCTGTGCCCATGCTAACTTGCTGCTCTCTGCAGGGGAAAAGGCTCAGCTGCACTACAAAGAGGAAAAGGGGAATCACCTGCCTGACTTCCATTGCAGGGTCTGTAAGCAGGAGGAATGCTGATGGGGTTAAGAGTGGGAGACACTCCAGTGGTTACTGCTGCTGATACATTGCTCCTGTTTGGGTAGACAGTGCAAAACAAGGCTTTCTCAGACAGCAGGTCTCCAGAACCAGCCTGTACTGCTGCTATGCCTGCTCCACTGTGCAGTCACTTGGTGGACATAGGAGCTCATGCAGCAGCATCAGTTCTCCATCACACAGTATCCCAGTGCTAGGCTGTGTGACTTCTGCCATGAGTAGAGCAAATTGCAGATCTTGTGCTATGAATCTTGGTTGCCTGAAAATGACTGAGGTGTTAAAATGATTCAGATCCAGAAAGTCTTGCTAGCAGGTCCTGGATCCATGGGTTGAGCTGCTGGAGCTGGGCAAGCTGGCTTTCCAAAGGGCAGGAGTATGCCTGATTGCTGCTACCCAAGCAGCAGTTTGTTTCTCTTGCAGAGATCATGCATGTTTCATCAGCTCATTCAGGCTTTTGCCTGAAGGGCAAGGACAAGGAATGCGATGAACTCCTCTTTGGCATGGCAGTGTATTTTGCTTCACATTTGTCAATAAATGAGATTAAGTTTCTGTATTTGTGCTGAGAGTCTGCGTGAGAGTGAAGTTTAATGAATGCTAAAATAAACTCTCTGGCTAGCTGTTGGGTAACAAACGCAGCTAAGATTTGCATTGTAGAAGAGGTACGAACATTGCAGAGATGCTAGTTACATGTCCAAGAAAAAGGAATTCAGCCCGAAACAGAAATTATCCTGGTTCCTACCTGAAATGATGACTCAGTTCTAAAAGATGCATGTATATAATAATATCTATGCTTCTTCTCTACTTGGAAAAACATTTCCCACTCAGTCCTTGGTTACCTCTCCCAGTCCTTCCAGGTATGAATACCCTTTTTTCCAGAATCTGAAACTTTTCCTCTAGAAAGATCATCTCAGGATTATAGGAGGCAGCATGGATTACCTACTTGGCTGTGTCCTTCCTACTGCCCCCCCGATGGGCCCTTGGTACCCCCTTTTTGTCCAGCAAGGCTAGTGAGACTGTTTAGGAATAAGGAAACCTTTCTGCTGTCTGAAATGGACACACATCGAGGGAGAGATGTGATAAACTCCTGGGTTTGGGAGCCCTCCGAAGACATGGTAGTGGGCAGATTTCAGCAGGGACATCTTGGCAAATAATGCTGGTATTTGGGGGAGAAAATGGTAAAAATCTGGAGGAATAGTTGTGAATGTTTGTTAAATGAGCACTAGAGTTTCCTGCAGGGGGTGGACAGTGCCCATCCCATGCTGTGACAATGGCTTGTAGGTATCCATGCTGCACTGCAGCAGCCTGTTCCTTAACAACAAGCCTGAGGATCTGACTCAGCTTTCCTGATTCACAGTTGTGCACTTTCAAACATTTGACTGAAGAGATTTGTTGATAACCAAAGAAGAGCTGTCAAGGGAAAAAGGTTGCCATGGGCAAACAGCCCTTGTCCAGCCAGCGCGATGTCTGCAGTGCAGTCAGGAGAGAACACTGTTACGTGGAGATACTCTGAGCAACCTTTTCTGTTGCTTGCTTGGGTACCAGTATTGGTAAAGCAGCAGTAAAGGCATGATGCAACTTTGGGCTTTGTAGGCCTAGCACCTAGCCCATATGTACTGCTTACAGTGAATGCTTCTCCCTCTTCAGTGCTCTTCTATCTCAGCTGATTTGTGAAGGCAGGGTCATGGGTCCTGCTGCTGATGGTGTAGGTGCTGCAGACCCTTCCCAGGGCAGGTGAGCTTAGCTTCCGCAGACCTAGCAAGCTTTAATTTCTTCCAGTAATATTTCTACCTCTTTTACTGTCAAACTTCCAGGTGTAAGACTCCTGATTCTGCAGAAAGCAGCTGCAATGCTGCTGTTATTCCTTAGGGCTTTTCCTAAGCTGAATTTCTGTGGTTGAGCTTATCCATCCTACCTGCTGCTGATGGGGTTGAAGAGAAAGCAGGAGTGGCAAAGAAATGTTGTGCAATGGAAATACGTTGATAACAGCTTTCTAAACCACCTCTGTCCGCATAGCATGTCTTGGGCTGGTTTTTTGAATTATTAGTGCTTCTGGAGAGGTTTCCTTTTCTATCCTATATTTAGAAAATGTGGGCAGGCCATGAATTTTAAGAACATCCCTTGTGTTAACAGGGCCATTGCTCACTTCATGCGTTGTAGCACTTTTGTTTTGGTAATGTTTTGGGGCGGTGATTGAGAGAGATGGCATGAGTCACAGCTCTGGTTTTCTTGAGGGGTTAGGTAGGTGTCTTGTTCATTTTTAGGGGGTTAGAAAGGAAAAAGCAGCAGTAGTAATCTGAAGCACTGCCAACAGCTTTGGTTTTACTGCCAGAACTGTGGTAATCTGGTATTTCCCATGAAGCCCCAGGTTTTGTGCTTGCTTTATTTTGTGGATCTCTTCGATTTCTCTTGTCCTTTGTCATCGCAGGACAAAGCTCAAGCATTCACAATATCAAAGACAATACCAAGCCTGCAACACTTATCTAGATGGATAGTTTGTTACATTTAATCCAATAGCACAATTTTTGAGAAGGAGAAGCAGCCAAATTCATGATTTCCAGGTGAGATGACCTGACTGTGAGCATCTCTCTGTCCACTCCTCCATTCTCCTTCTTCTCTTTGTGGATACCAAATGTCTCTTGTGCATATTTGCTGTCTGCTCTCGCTCATGGAGAACCACGAATCTCTGAGGCTGCCCCATCTCCTCTGCCACGTGCAGGCTCAGCAGCAGCCTCATCGTAATAGCCGGGGCCCTGGCCTCAAAATGTCTTGGGTGCTTCCCCCAGCAGGAGCTTCTCTGCACTGAAGCCTCAGGGCTTGTCTGCACAGGGAGGCTCTTGCAAAACATGCTTGGCCTAGGGTGTGAATTTAAAGGGAAAGAACTGTTCTGCACCAGATTCCTGCCTTAAACCCTCTTATACTGCAGAAAAAGGCTGTTATTTTTACCATACTGGTGGCTATCATTGGTTGACACACTGCATCTGACCTGAGCAACCAAAGGCTCTTGAGGGGCAGCTCTGATCTCAGCTTAAGTTCTCGGTGCTGGCTCCAGTTAGCACTGTGCAGGAGGCATGGAGGTGTCAGGGAAGAGGATGACGCCCTCAGGCCCTCTGTGTACCCATGAAAGTGGGACCACATCAGAGCAGAGCCTACTTGATGGGTTCTTGCTACCCTCTGGAGAAGCCACCACGAACAGGGAGGCTGAGCAGACCAACCCGAGTTGATGGTCCCCCTTCCTCAGGATTGGGCTTGGATTATCTGCTCGAGTCCAAACCTGTCAGAGCAGCCTGGGACTCAACTTGATGAATTACCCTGAGTCAGCAGGCCTTCGTGCTGTACTCTCAGTCCACGTGAGCTGGCTGAGTTGCTGGGGCAGTGTGCTGCAGGAGTTCTGTGTAGGTATGGTGTTTTGCTGTGTAGACTGAGAATATGGTCCTCACCAAGAGCTATCAGACTGGCCATCCTAGCTGCTATCTGTGGCCTTCATGTGGCAGATCATGAAGCTTCCTGAAGCCTTCTCCTAAAATCAACCACGCCAGTGCTGTCTGAGCCCCACCATGCCTGGCCTAGGATGCTGGGAGAATGGTTCTATGGGGAGCTGACTGTGGTCTATGGGTGAACTATACCTGCTAAGATAGGGTCAGAGGCACGGTAGTGGTCCTCAGCCTGGCTCCTGGAGGTGGATGGAGGTCCCATGCCCCAGTCAGACTGGTACAAGGCTGCTTCTAGAGCTTTCTGTGCGAATCGTTACAGTGGTGTGTGTTTGCAAGGTTGGTATGAGTAGGGAAGAGCCTTGGCATTTAGGAGTGAGAGAGAGCAGATCCTGGAAACAGCTTTCACTCCAGGGGATTGAAACCTGAGGTCTCAGAAAGGAGAAGGGGCACCATGACAGCACAGAAAGTCACATAAATAACGCATTCTTGCTTTATGTCTCCACTGAGGCCAAAGGTGGAAGCTCAGACATCCCTAGCTGCTTCAGGCTGGTTTTCACTTGGTACATCAGTACTCCCTGGAAGTTGTCACTGCAGTCACTGAAGACAAGAGCATAGCAGGACTGGCAGAAAGGGAGAGGCACTGATGTGAAGCATAGGCATGCTGTCAACTGGATTAATGAGGGTAAAAATGCACGCGGGAGTTATAAGCCTCTGGGCATTAGGGTAGAAAAACAGCTCCATCCTTGAGAGAATGCAGAAGACTTCCCTACTGGGAAGTTATTCAAAAGGAGTAAGTGATACTTGCTGCCATGAAGTGGAGGTCTCTGTCTAGCAAAGAGCATGGTCTAACCCAACATGGTACCTCTGCAGCATGGTGGTCTTTTCTGGCTGCTCTCTGTGCCTGTCACAAGTCCCCATGCGTCACCGAAGCCTTCCCCTGTTCTTCGCTGCTGGAGCTACCCTGCTAACTGAGTTGTCTGCTTGAGGACTCATCAGAGCTGAAATGATTTATTCCTCAGAAGTTTATTGCAAATGAGCCATTGGAAGTCTTTCAAAAGCCATCTTATCTTGACCTAAGCTCAGCTAAATGTTTTAGCAGCATCAGCTTTACATAACAAGTTAGAGGTAGGGGGGAATTCTGGGAGGATAAAGTTTATGTTGATAAATGGTCCTTGCTGACCAGGATCTCCCCCTCAGAGTTACCTGGTTATCAGAGCATCAGTGAGACAGGAGTTACAAGCCAACTGCCCCAGAAAAATGTGATGACTTGCTTGTTTAGTCTGGGTGTCTGATAAAAGGCCAAGCTATCTCTGTGAAATCAGGTGATGCTTTGCCAGCATTTAGATTGCAGAAAAGCCTCTTGATAGAGCCCTAGCACCCCAAATTAATTCCAGTTGGTAGGGACAGGGGAGTATCACATGGACTGAAAGCTGGGTGGGGAGGACCATGAACAATGGATAAGAATAAACAGCAGTGTGTCAAATTGTCAGGGGAGCGAAGGGGAGCACAGTGTTGGGAGCTAAAGTCTTGCCAGCCACTGCCCTTCGTGGTGAGCCGCACGTAGTTAACCTCTGCTGTGGTTCCTGGGGGCTCCTGCAGCAGTGAAGAGGAGTGCGCGCAGGTCGTTGGGAAGTTGGATCTGTTTGTCTTTAGTTACCTGGGGGGTTGTTTGAGAGGGTCCTTCAGATGGCAGGGCTGATGTGCGGTTGTCTGAGGTGTCTGTTCAGCTTTTGTTCATGTTCGCAAAGACTCTCCCACTTAATTATCTGATATTTTGACCAGACATTTATTTACTGCTTAATTACAAAGGGAGGGGTGCAAGCTGAGAAATGGCGTGAAAAGCATAATAGGGCAGGCTGGGCTTGACTGTGATGTTTAGTCTTCATGATCCCTTGGCTTTGGGTGAGACTCAGGTGTCCTGGCTCATTAAGAAAGCAGATCTGGGGTGGATCCTTCCTCTGTATGCATTCGGGGGTCCTGTAGCTACAAACAGAAGCACTTAGCTGAGCAGGAAGGCTTTCTTCTCCTGGTGTTTCAAGCTTGATCATTGCATAGAGGAACTGTCACTGCAGGGACAGACAGGGCATGAGGGTGAAGAGCCTTGCAGTGTGAGTACGAGCAGGAGCTCAACTTCTACATCCTGCAGCCAGGGGGAGAATGTGACCAGAGAGCGACACAGCTTTGAAGCAGCACCGAAGTAGCTCTGAGCTGTTTATAACAGTGGAGCTCCTTATGCACCATCCCAAACTGGCAAGAAACCAGTATTCAGGTGCCTGTCTGAGAGGATGATTCAGGCCCTCTCGATTTCATGATGAGAAGTCTGCCTGGAGCTCTTCAGTGAGATGTGGGAGGCAGGCAGCATCTCCAGAAATGAAAGGAAGATGAGGCTGGGGCTTAAAAGCAATGTTCAAGGTTTTCAAGATCATTGATTTTTGTAAAGAAAAGAAAAAACATGCATCTCACAGCCAAGGTGAACTGAGAGAAGGACAAAGATGAGTGAATTTTTTTGCTTGTGACTGGTGGCAGCTGGTATGGGCAAGGAGAAGAAAATGGATAAAAGGGGCAGTGTAAAGAACTGGAAGACAAAAGGAGAGATGAGCTTCATCTTTGGGAACACGTGGAGCATCTCTTTTGCACGACCAAAAGAGCCTCACGGGTCTCAATAGTTGATAATGTGGCTAGATTCCCCACACCTGCTAACTATTGTGCCCTTGTACTGTTGGACTTTCTTGCAGGGACCCAGGCCTTTACCCAGAGGGGATTTAGTGCTGCTTGTTGGAGAGGATGGGATCAGGTGTATCCTTGAAGTCAGGCAGCTCCTGACGCACTCTGTGGGATGCGGAGTAGATGTGTAGGTTGTTTGTGGGTCTGGATCTTGGTGAATTGGATGGATGTTGCAGGGCTGATACCATCTTAGGGCAGGGATGTGGTCTACTCAACTTCTGAAAGGTTCTTCCAAGCTTACTCTTGCAATCCTGTGATGCATTGTCCCCCTGAACCCCCTCTTTGGGCCTTTCCAAGTTGATGTTGTAGATGCTGAATATGGTAAAGGTTCAGCCAGGCCTTCCCAGGGCAGGTCCTCAGCACCACTGCAGCTTCTACGTGTTGATCAGAAAGTAAGTCAGGCACACAGCGCACTTAGACTGAAGGTTTCATACAGAAATATTCCCCTGCAAAGGAGCCTCCACTCTTTCCTTCAGGTTTTGCATACTGTGTCTCAAACCCCTGAGCATCCCTTCCTTGGGTTTCTAGACGGTTGGTGGAATTTTGCTTAAGCTGGAGTGTCTGGACAAAGAGGCGCCTTCTTTCTTGTCTAGCTCAACTATCTTCTTGCTTTTCCCTGTCACTCTCGCATAGAGATGAGAACCATCCATGTTTATAATAGGCTATGAATCCCACATTGTGCCCTGTCTTTTCTCAGGTCTTCCTTGGATCCCAAACTCCTTCCGCTTGTTGTCACTGCAGCTTAAAATTGGCATTTGTGGTGGCATCCAGAGGTCCTGGCTGCAGCATTGTTCCCCTTGTGCTATTCACAGCACAGAGTCATAACAAGAGACAGTCCCTGCCCCAAATATATTAAGTGGGATCTTTGAGAGAGGAAATGGAAGCACAGAGAAGGGTTGTGAATTGTCCCATTTTGCGCAACATTTCTGGGATAAAACCCAGCACTATTAATAGCTTTTTGCTCAATAACCATCCTTTGTTCAGAACTCTGGTTTTCACCTTAAGTTGTTTGTGTTGTGCAGGATCTGTTGGCCAGTTTGTCTGGAGTTCCTACCTTCTGATCTACAGCTAGGCATAAAGGAGGTCTAATTAACCCCCTTAATGTTGAACTCAGATTAGTCTTTCTTCTCGGGCCACTACTATGATGCCCATTGTCTTTTCTTCAGCCACATTTTGCTGCTGCATCATTGGTCTTTGTTTCTGGTTACTTGCATTCTGCAATGTCACCCACAATATTACTCATGTCACACCTTCCTTTGTTGCTCTTCCTCAAGTTCTTTGGTGGAGTAGCTGGACAACCAGCAACTTTGCTCACGTTGGAACCTCAAATTTGCTGTACCTTCATTCTTACTTGTTGCCCATGAATGTTCCATAAGGTGAACTTCGTGCCAAAAATGTTTCTGGAAGCAGAAACTGATGTTTAAATTTAAACAAAGAGTCACAGGAAGCAAATCTTAAAATTGCAACTGTATGTTTGTGATAATAAGAGCTCTGTCACTGCTGTCAGGGACTACAATTGATGGAGGCCACAAAATCTCTTTATTCAACCAAAATGAGACAGAGTTGCTTGATTTTTTTTCTTTTAAACACAAGCCACAAACTGCTCATGAGCAATTTACAAGCCAAAAATTAGCCAGGATGGCTTTCCAGAGAATAGTTCTGGAGAATATTGCAATAAGCAATACTCAAGTATAAAATGGGGGAAAATAAGGATAAAAAAATTAATCAGGAAGAGCTGACATCCTTGAGACTCCTGGCAGCCGTAAAGCAGCTTGGTTGGGGGACATTTCAGTGTGAGCCACCCATCGCTGCGCTTCAGTGGGGGTCCGGAGCTATTCAGAACAATGCTGGGAAGCCGCACTCTGGACAAGGCAGGAGACACGCTGTGTTAGTGTCTCCACTGGGCAGTGCCCAGAGTCCCAAATGGAATTTACAGCTAGCTGCTTCCCTGCAGCCCATGGAGGAGGGTGGCCCCTTCTCTGCAGGGCTCGGGCACTCCATGGGCTCGGCCAGTGGTGTTGGGCCCCTCTCTCCAGACAGTGTTCTGTCACGTGCAAAGGCTTCTGCTGGTTTTAATGGAGAGGTCAGTGTGTGGGAAGGGAAGAGAACTTGCCCTGATGCAGGTCATCACTCCGGCAGCAGCAGAGACACAGGGCATCCTGTGCATTAGGAGCTCATTATAGTATAGGGTGGTAATTCCATCCTCACTTAGTGGGGTTTGGGCACGTATGTATCTGGCTGTCTTGGAAAAGCTGTCTCAGGGACGAGCTTTATTTTCTTTCCTTTTTCCTGTGTTAGGATGAAAACCAGACCTGCGGTCGCTGTCTGAGGTTCTTTTGGTACCAGTGCTTTAAAGCATTTCTTGAGTTAACAGAAAAAAACACCCCAACTTTTAATCTTTCTAATATAACATTACAGAGAACAAACAAGTCTTTAATGCAAGCCCCAGGGTCTCTTGTGGGGAGATCCTGATAAAAACACAGCTTTCTGTTTTGGAAATACCCTCTGGTGGATTTGTCAAAACCCTACCAGAGACAATGGTGAACTTTCAAAGTTAAGCAGAGACATGGAAAAAAAAAAAATCTTGTAATTAAGACTGCAAGTGGTTGGCTTTTGTCACGGAATGCTGGAGAACATGATTTTATAGGTTAAAAATCCTCCCACCTCAGTACTAGGGACTACTAATCAAATTTAATTGTCCAGCTATTTAAGTGTTTTCTTCTCTGGAAAGATCCTGCTTTGTGCAGTGTTTCCACCTGGTTGTGTATGAAGCACCAGGATGTGTCTGGCCCAGGACTTCATGGGAGGTCAGAATGGTTGCAAGCTGGACTGTAGCATCTGGCGTCCACTTGACCGCTGCCTGCCCCAAATTAGCATCTTCCTAACTGATCCCAATGTTTGCTGACTGTTCCCTACCTGCCGAAGTTTAAGATGTTTAAAAACACTTGTTGAAAATGGCTTTACCTGGCTGGGGCAGGGAAAGGAGGCAGATCCTGAACTAGGATTCTGCTGATACAGGCTGAATTTGAATGGAGCTATGAGGTGCTGCAGATTGTGCTCTGTGGTTATGGTCTTCTTGACCTTAGACCTCACCTCTGGGGTCCTCATTCTATTTAAATGCAATATATTGAGAAAGGAGGACAGGGATGTCCAGAAGTGTTGTGCTGTCTAAACCTAAGAGTGAATCCCTGGTCCTTTGCTTTCACACCTAACTTAAGCGTGCGCAAGACAGATAAGCTGGACAGAGAGAGAAAGGTTGATTTGCTCATGTGCCTCACACAGACTTGGTTGCATTTATATTTGGAGCTCTTGGTTTTGCAAGTGTGTCTTCTGTCCTCTCGTCACTGGGAGAGCCCAGGCAGTGCATTCAGTCTCTGTTAAGTAAATGTCAGCTTCCCTTTAACTGAGTGGGGCTTTTTTTTACCCATGTTTTTAGAAACACCCCGGTGGTTGATAGAGCTGTGTAACACCAAATAGTTTTTTAATCCCTTTCTGACACTGATGATGTTCCACTGATGGCCATTTTACATCAGCAAATCCTTCCTCGGATCCTGAAAATTGCGTTTAGTTTTGCCATGGCCTTAAGGGGTCTGTATATGGTTTCATGTACAGATTTCATGGGAAAGTTGTAATTGTAATGAAACAAGGGGGGTTGCTATCTTAGATTGTTTTATTGGTGGGGTGAGGGCTACACTTTCCTTTGGTGATTAAAAGATAATGGGTGCCACCCTGGTCTTTACCAGGATACTAGGGCAAGTAATTTGTGCGTAGTGTTCAGTGGCTAAAACAAAGAATAGATGTGTTTTGAAGTTTTGGATGCTCTGGGTAATCCATTTGTTGGCTGGGTCTTGACTGGCCGTCCACAAAGTATGGGTGGGCCATTTTTCTAGCTGATTGTGAAGATAGAGATAAAGCTATATTTTATGAATTGCTGTTTTCAAGGTCATGTGGAAATTGAGCAGTTCATAAAATATATCTTTGAACAAAGATATATTTGATTATAGAAAATATGATCCCAGAATCAATTTGGTATAAACAAGATGTTGCCTTTAGGGTTGAAAACACATTGTTAGAGGCATGAAGAGCAGAAATTGTCGCTGCTGTCTTTGTGTGGCTATTGTTTTTGGTTTTAATAGGAACAGAATGAATGACATTTTTCCACCAGACCACTTATGCTCAACTATACCTCCAGGACAACTTCCTGGCCAAAAATATTCAAAACAAACAAACACAATAGCAATTCTACTCCAATTACATTGTTTGCAAACCAGCTAGTGTTCATAGAGTACTAGGTTTGGCAAATCCAAGCACTTCAGTCCTGGATTTTAATATTAGATATTTGTATGTGGATTACTTGTAGCTGTTGTGCTATTCAGGTAACTGTTGGAGTGGCCACATGGATGGATGGGCACCTCTAGCATCTCTTCCCAATCTGTGACGAAAGCATGCCTTAGCTGTCCTAGCAACTTGGCTGAAAGGCATGGGTATTGGGAAGAGATCTTTGCTCAGTGGCCAGATGCTCAGTGATTCCATTGGAGCTGAGATTTCAGCCTAAGGCTCTGGACCAAATCATACACCAATTTTAAAACTTTCCCTTGAAAGAAGAATAACTAAATATTAAGTGTGGGAAGGAGAAAGACAGAAGAGGAGGAATTTATCAATTGCTCTTTTATGTAAGTGGAGCCAGTATTTATAAGACGAGAGTGAACTCACTGGCTTTGTGGAACTTTTTCCTGTGCTTTGGGCTGCCAGGGGGATCCTATAGAGAGCAAGTCTAAATCAACAAACCTGTTTGTGACTTTTTAGTCAATTTTCTTTGGCTGATGGGAATTATCATGGAAATAGTGATTGCTGTAACTCACAGTTTTAAATATACATAATGCTGTGTGTTGGTATTTTAGTCATTACTCCTTCCTGACTTAGAAGGCTACAGGATCCTAGCTAAGGGAAAAGAACTTGTATGGTAGGGATGCTATGGGACATGAAGGGAAGAATAATGTGGTTGTTCTGGCTCCAGCAAGGTTTCCAAGCTTCATTACAACCCCAGGTCTGCTGATCTCAGTCTTTTCAGCGTCTTCACACTTCCAGTCATCTGGGTCCTCCCCACATCTCTGTCTGTGAATCAGCTGGGTGGGTGTCCTCAGCAGACCCTCTAGGACCTGGGAGAATGGTTCCTTCATTGTCATACCTCGTGTCTTCAGCTGTCAAAGTAAGGCATCTCCAGGAACACAAAGCTATGCCTCTGACTCCTGCTGGTGTACTTCTGCAGGAAGGACACAGCAGCATGGTGCATGCTAGGCACAGAGCACATCTCCTGTGTCCTTGGAGAGCTTTGGTTATTAAGCCTATGCCATTGCAGTTACTGCACAGATAGACCCATGGACATTGGAGGCAAGGTGTATAGCCCCAAAGTGAGCCATGTCAGTTGGGGCTGTTCAGCCTGGAGAAGAGAAGGCTGCATGGATAGCAGCCTTACAGTATCTGAAGGGGGGCTATAGGGATGCTGGTGATGGACTCTTCATTTGGGACTGTAGTGATAGGACAAGAGGTAATGGGTTAAAACTTAAACAGAGGAAGTTTAGACTGGATATAAGGAAGAAATTCTTTACTGTAAGGGTGGTGAGGCACTGGAATGGGTTGCCCAGGGAAGCTGTGAATGCTCCATCCCTGGTGGTGTTGGCCAGGGTGGACAGAGCCTTGGGTGGCATAGTTCAGTGGGAGGTGTTCCTGCCCATGATAGGGGGTTGGAACTGGATGATCTTAAGGTCCTTTCCAACCCTAACTATTCTATGATTCTATGATCCAGTGCTTGCTCCCACAGTGGTGTCCCTACCATCATAGATGTAGTAAGAGAAACATGACTGTGTGTTAATTAAAAGGCCATAATTAGTGGCCATAACAGAATGCTGCCCCTTGGAAATTTAAGTTTGAGATTGTGCCTTTCTTGCCCAGGATGCAGAGATCTGAGTGAGATGCTGCAGTTGTGCAGATAGTCAGCACTGTGAGAAAGTCTGACCATCCTTTTTTGCATTAACTGGAAATGCAAGTTGCCTAAAGCATAAAGCATATTACAGATGCTCTATTATATTTTATGTTCTTAATTTGAAGCCTGTAGTTAATCAGTGTTGGGTTGTGGCAGAGGTTGATATAGGGTGATATGTCAGTGTGACGTCAAGGTTCTCTCTGATAGGCTCTGGACTGTGTATGGTTTGTGGAAGTTGTGTCTATCCATTGAATAAAGCTGGGGTCTGTCATATTTCAGATATGGCTTTAGTCAAATACAGCCCTGTTACCTTCAGGGGTATTGGAGGTCTCAGAGGAGCTCTTGTGACCCTACTGCAGAAGAGCTGAACTCCGTTCAGAGTCCCAGCTGCAGAAAGCATTTTTCAGCCTCTCTTTTCCATGGCCATGGGAATTCAAGCTAAGTTGCCTTCTTCCTCAGTGGCTCAGAATGACACAGAAGGATCCTGTTCTCCCAGTTCTTCAGATCCACCTACCTAATGTGCCACCTGCTGTGTGCCAGGCAGTGTGGAGCAGCCTCCAGTCGTTGGCATTGCATCTTCTGGAGCAGGCAAGGAAGATAAATCATGTCTACTCGTGACATCCATGGCCCAGAGATCCCAGATGTGTCTGTAGATTGCTCTGGAGGATCTCCCACAGCAAGCAAAACGCTGCAGTGTTTGTGGCTATTAAGGAGTTCACTGAGCACCTTTTCCAAGATGACATGCTTCTGTTTCATGCTGCCAAGGAGTTGTTTATGTATAATGCTGTGTGGGTGGGATGTGGTTTTGTTACTGCTCTGTTGTTGGACTCTGTTTGGGCACTTTGCCTGTTCATGATTAATGATGGTTTGAGTTGAGGCTTTAAGGTGCTTTCAGACATACTTCAGGTACCAGAAGTAAAAGAGGTGTTGTCATCATCAAGGTACTTCAATGTAATATCAAATGTAATCAGAAGTGAATTAGTTAAAGCAGTGTGTACATGTAAGTCCTCTTAGGGTGGATGCTCAGAGAACTTGTATGGTGTAATTTAGAGCTCAAGTTTTTAGACTTTTGTAAGCCTCTTCTCTCCATGAGCTCATGGTAACCTGGCAGTAGATGCCAGGACTGCTGTCAGAGAGCAAACCTCTCCTGCAGAGGCCTCTTAGTGAAACATAACTCTTGAAATAGGGAATTGTGAGCATTTGTTGATCCTGGCTTCAGGGTTAATTCTTACAGCTAGCAGAACTGGTGTAGGCTGGGATCTAGTGGTTTCCTGCATTTCATCTGACCACGGAGTGAGCAAAAACCTGTAGAAAATCTGTATTTCTTGTGGGTCTTGGCTCTACAAGGCTGTGCTGCTCTTCCCTTTCTGCAGCACAGCATACCCTTGTCATGGTTGTCTGCTAGAAGAATTGCCTGGAGAGCCGCAGCCTCTTTTCTCCATCACCTCAGGCTTTGTGAGGCTGATGATTCTTCAACCTCATGGAGAGGAGACTCAAATTCAGATAGAGGAGTGGTTGACATGTGACTTGGGTGGCCTCGGTTAGGTGTTTTGGCTTGACATAAGACGTACTGGCCACATCCAAGCAGTAACTTGTGTGGATGAGGCTGGGAAGCTGAAAACTGTTGAAAACATGATGAAAGGGGACCTGAACTCCAGTTGGTATACAACTGAGTCTGTTTGCCACAGATAGTATGTTATCTTGGTATGTACGAAGCTAGCGACTTTGCTTCCCCAACTTGTTTGAAAAAGTACTAAACAGGCAGGAGATTAAAATGACCAAAAATGTTCAGAGCATTTAAGAAAGGGAACACTTAAAATCCTCATGTCTGAACTCAGCTCACAACTTTCTGAGCTGCAACTCTGTGATTTAGACAGAGCAGAGATAGGAAATGGGATGATGTTGAAGCCGAAAATGAACCAAAATGTAAAACTTTCTTTGACATACTCCAGTATTAGCACTCCATGTGCTGCTTTGGTCTCTCAAGCTACTTTAGTTTACTGCTGGAAGAGGTTGAAAGGTGATTCATTCATAGTTTACAAGTACCTAAAAAGGGAAGAGGTTTCTGGCTGCTAGATGGGCTTCAAATCTATCAGAGAAAAGCAGAGATCTCTTGGCTGGGAGCCAAAGCCAGAGAAATTCAGCCTGGGAAAAAGGGCTGCAGTTTGAAGGATGCAAATACAAACCAGTGGAAGGTCTTGGGCCGGCCTTAAGCAGGCTCATCAGCAAGTAATGGCTCTGAATGAGGGTTCTGTGTCTAAGAGATGCAGGAATTAGGAAGAGAGACTTTCCAGCCCAGAGCAGCCGCTGTTGCAGGAGACCAAGGCTGAGGGTTCCTTTCAACTGGAGCAGCCTGTGCATGGCTCTGGATACTGCATCACAGACTTGGGGCTCTGCCTGCTCTTCCCATGCTGCCATCCAAGGGCAAGCCACTCTTGCAGGGCAGCAGTAAGGCACACAGATGTGCTGGTGTCAGGCAGCACAGCTCTTTCTTTGTGCTCAATGCTTTTCCCAGACAGAGTCCAAAATATTTCTGGACTTGATTCCCCTTTCACTGGCCTGATTCAAGCAGGGAATTACAGTTCATGAAGTGTGGCTTGTGAGCTGAGTGCACAGTCCCTTTCCCTCCTGTTGTGAGACAGACAAAGGCATGCAGGGAAGCATTTCTCCTTCCTTTTTCTGGGCAGGCTCAAATGGAGGAGTGCAATGCAGGCAGAGCCCCTGCTCTGGGTGAGTGTCCACTCCATCTCTGGTACGTGTCTCTTTGGGGCTGCCTGTTGAGGAGTGTCATGTAATCTATCACAGAAGCACTAGGCATGAGAGGTAAATAGGTATGAGTGAGATGTGACTCCTGTTGGCAGGGAGAAACAGGGGAATAGAGATCTTGGAAGGTTTCTTTCTTGTCCTTGGCCCTCTACCTTCAATCTTTTCCAGGTTTGTGGGCTTTGCTCTGCTCTTACCAGCATTTTCTGGGCAGAGGGGCAAGACTGACACATCTTTCTCCCAGGCCATGCTGCCTGCTTCATAATTCTACAGACTGCAAACCTGGAAATAATACGAAGCAGATGTGCCAGTGCCAAGGTTAGGACCTTCCTAGTATTTAAGGCACATGTATACTGTTGGCATGGTACAGGGTGACCTCAGTGCACAATAGGAACCAACCCACACACACATTGAGACAGAATAAATATTTGACAGAGCCTATTTCTCTATTCCCCAAAATGACCCCTATAAAAGCAAGGTCCTGTTTACCTTCCTGGCTCTCTGGGCACAGTGTTCTTAGAAGAGGCAAGCCCTCTTCTCCATTCATTGCCTTGCTGCTCTTCTGCATGACACATTTCCAGGCAAGGATCAGGGATATTGGCTGCACAAACCCCAGGACACTTGGATCTTCACAGAACTGATGAAATTTGGGGAAAACTGAGATGATTTCTGTTTGGAAGTGCCAAAGCACAGAGACCTGGGCAGCAGTGCAAGGGATCAGTGTGAGCCTGAAGTAATCATCTGCATTTGGCAAGCTGGTTTTTGTGCTGTTCCTACCCCATTAACACATCTGAAGCCCTTCTCATCTTACCTGTGGCATAGATTTCTAAGGAGCCTGCAGCAGGCTTCAGTACGCAAAAAGAGGTCAGGAAGAATATTTGATGGGGTTTATTCTCTTTTTCTTGGTGTGCTAAACATCTTCCCTTTGCTCTCCCAGGTCTTGTTTGCTTCTGTGCCTTGGTGCCAATGTAGCTGTGTCAGTGGAAGACCTGGTGTGCTTGGAGCCAGAGCTGCTGTGTAACCCATCCATGTGCTGCAAGGCAGCTCTCCCGTCATGGTCTGGGATTGCCTTTCAGTCACTGGGAGGTTTGCCTGGCCAACCCGTGTTACCCCAAATGGTCCATTTCTCTCCGTAGCTATTGAATTGAGGACAATTTAGATTCACACACCCTTGCATGTAAACCAAACGGATACGAGACCTCAGAGCCTCCTGATGCAGTAGAGTATGCATGATGACTGCTGTGCTTTTTATTTTGTATAAGATCACTTGCAGTGAAAAATTTTAAGTACAACGTATGATGACTTAGCTTGGCATGAAGAATGAGTGGAGACACACAAAGGTCTATAAAATAGCAACTGCTCAAATGAAACCCACCCAGTTCCTCCTCCTTTGATTGCTCTTCCGTATCCCAAGATCAGAATGCAGTAGGCAATTAAAAGGCAGCTTGTGCATATTAGAGAGAGGAAATACTTTATCTGTAACACATCTTAGACAAGTGGAAATCATTGTTATGAATATTCTTATGCCCAACCCAGCAATTTGCTGTATTTTTTTAAAGGCTAATGCTGAAAAGGAAAAGGGGAGCTGCCAATTGAAAGAAAAATTGCAAACCTGTTAATGCTTCTTGTCAGGTTTAATATAGAGCATGGTAGAGATTGAGAAGAAGTGCTTCCCTCTCTGCCTGATGTTTTACCTGTCTGAAACACCCAGGCAAGCTTATGTGCAGAATCAGGCTTCAGACTGGAAAGCCTGACATTGCAGGTCCTAAGACCATTTTAAATAGAATCACAGAGTGGTTTGGGTTGGAAGGGACCTTAAAGCTCATCCAGATCCCACCCTTCTCATCCTTTACGTGTGCGGGTTTCCACTGCAGCCCCTCTCAATGGCTATTGCTTTGCTGCTGATGCTGTCACTGAATGACCACCCTCTTTAGCAGCAGGCATAGAGCATCCATGTCACACACTACTGAGGGACTGGAGACTGCACCCCATGACCTGCCTCTGCTCCATTTGCAGCGAAACCCTCCAGCTGTGGCTGATGTGGTGTGGGATTGGCAATAATCCTGCTGGCAGTGGCAGAGATTGTGTAGGTGCTGGTAACCATCAACAGCAATGGCAGGATGCAGGGAAAATAGTCCCCAGAGAGCTTGAGCCTCCTGCATCCTGGCTGTGGGCTGGTGGGAGAGCCTGGAGAGCAGAGCGAACCCTTGTGCAAGCAGGAAGACACATGGGTCCTACGTGTGTAAGGACAGCTATGGAGCAGTGGAGTCTGGAACAAGCCAGACCTGGGGAGCTCCCTGTATTCTCCATATAGGCGTTCCTGACTCTGTGCCTATGTGTTGGTAAAGCCTGGGGAGCCGAGCTGGTGTGCAGCCCCCCTCCAGCCATCCTGTGTCAGTGGGCAGCAGTGCTTTTGCCAAGGAGGGGGCTCGGTGGGCTCACATTGCTGTGTGCAGCCTCTGAAAGAGGCAGGTTTCACATTGTCTGTTTCTGGTTTTGCAGCTGTCCCTCCCAAGCTGAAGAAACTGAAAAGCCCAAACGTTCATGTTGGTGAGAAGATTTCACTGAAATGCGAGGCGACTGCTGGAAACCCTCAGCCATCCTACAAGTGGTTTAAAGATGGCAAAGAGCTGAAGAAGAGCAAAGACATCCGGATCAAGTATGGGAATGGGAAGTAAGTATGCTATGGGGCTGCTCTGCCTCTGCTCAGTAACTCTGAGTGTCTGGGTCTATGGGACCGTCTGGGTAGAAGTGATGCTGTGCTCTCCATGTCACTGCTGAGGAATACTGTGGCACTTCCTTGGAGTCACAGGACCATGCCCAACCCATTTACCACACCTGGGAGAGTGAGCGTGGTTCCCAGTTTCCTCAGAAAGCAGCAGAAAGATTTGAGCAAGGCACACACAGGATAGCTGCGGGTTTGTAGATGGGGCTCCCCTTGGGTAAATGTGTCATTTAGTATCTGAGATGGGAGATAGATAACTTTATCTGCTAGCTGTAGACTGGTTGCAGGCAGCTCAGGTTACCTGTGGTGAATCCTGTTGTGACTATGGGTTTGAATGCAGAAGCTGTGCAAGCCTAGCAGTCACCCCAGCAGCCCACAGCAGGCCTGCATAAATGTGCAAGGAATCACTGTTATCCTGAACTTAGGTGGACTCGAAGCCATCTAAGACAACTGCAAGGATGCAAGAGCACAGCATGGTACTGTCTGGTTAGGACGTAGTCACCCGATCTCATGCAAGGCCTCGTGTTGCTGCACCCAGGGCAAGCTCTGTTGTGGCTGCCTCAACCCCCCTGAAGTGAAGCGCTGAGGTAGCTGCTCTCTGTGAGCGTCATCCTAGGGACCACCTCACTGGGGCAGTGCGAAAACACCAGGAGAAATAGGCCCCAGTGACTAGCTAAGGGATTCTCAGTTGGAATTGATTTAAGTGAATCCATGTTGATATTTTTCAAGGCCAACTGCTTACATCTGATACAGCTTAAAATTATTCCATCATTGTGACTATGCTGACATTCATACATCCTGACCTAGCCACCAACAGTCAGCTGGCAATTACCCAAGCCCTTGGAAAACTTGTTAATTCTTTGTTAACATATGTTATGTCTGAGTGTGTCTCTTCTCATTATGGACTTCAAAGAGTATTAACTTTAAAATTAGAAGCCATTAAATAATCACTTAGATCAGTTAGTGCTCGAATGAGTTGTTGTCAGTTGCTCTAAGTTAACACCGGTCCTCTTGGCTCTGGTTTCAAAGTCACATGCAGAACAGTTGACGTCCATTATAGTAACTGTAGGGTTTGTGGCTGTTCTGGGAAAAGGCAGAGAGGTGGTCAGTATAAGGCTTAGGCTAGAAACACCAGGGGATCCAGAATAACTGGCTTGTTATTGATGCTGTCTGTTCAGGAAGGGCTGTCTGGGCTTGCAGGCAGCTGAGTAGGGCAGAACTGTGCCTGTCTCTGCTGTTGTCCTCAGTATTTCTGTGGGCCTTCTCAGCCTCATGGCCTCAGTTGTTTACTGGTGGGTACCAGAGCTGGGATGCCCGGGAGGGATGTCTGCACCACCCACTGCAGCCATGCGTGGGAATCCTGCTGGTCCACCCATGTGGACACTGCATCCTGCGGGCAGGCAGCTTGTGGGACCCCGAGCTCTGTGGTGCTACATGTCACAGGGATGTTGGGGTGCTATTTCCCTCAGAGCTAGAGAGCAATCAGCACCAGACTAAACACCCATCAAGTCTCTCTGGTGATAACAACAAGAGCCTCATGCAGCATTTCCCTGCTGTGCTCCCAGACATCATAGTCCCTCTTGCCTCCTGGCCCCCTGTGTCCAGCACAGAGCTGTGACAGGGTGGCATCCCACCCACAGTGGAGCAGGAGTTCATGTACTGTCTGTGTCAGGGACATAAACATATGGAAGAAGGTTGATCCTTTCCTCAGGACACTGCTGTCAAGTCATAATTTTGCATTTACCAGTTTCCATGGCAATGTGTCAGCTGACAGCCTGCCAGTGACAGGCCAGAGACACACTGTGCATGCTGGAAGTGCTTCTTGCTGGCAAAATAAGCCAAAGGAAAAACATTTTAAAGAAAGCTGAGTACCTGCCTCCTTCAGTGCCTGAGGCTCCCTCAGCAGCAAAGGTGTAAACCCAAGGCCCTCACTATTCTCCCCCCAGAATCATAGCATCACAGACTGGTTTGGGTTGGAAACAACCTCAAAGCTCATCTAGTTACAACTCCCTGCCATGGGCAGGGACACCTTCCACTGTCCTCCAAGCCCCATCCAACCTGGCCTGGAACACTGCCAGGGGTGGGGCAGCCACAGTTTCTCTGGGCACCCTGTGCCAGCGCCTCAGCACCCTTATAGTGAGGAATTTCTTCCTAATGTCTAATCTCAATCTCCCGTCTGTCAGTTTAAAGCCATTCACCCTTGTCCTACACTCTATGCCCTTGTAAAAAATCCCTCTCCAGGTCTCTTGTAGGCCCCCTTCGGGTATTGGAAGAGTTTCCCATCACTGCCTTTGCTCCTTGCTGTCATTAAAACATGCCCTTAAGTGGAGAGCTTGCCTATGTGGGGCTGGAGCCTGGCTACAGAAATTAGACTCAAGCAGTTGTTGATCTGGGACAGCTCTGATGTCAGAATGGCCAAAAAGGTCAACCCCTTGTTGACCATTTGCCCCTTGTTGAGCAGTCAGCAGTAAAGGAACACTCTAAGCAGATCTGGATGGGTCTGTGCACACCCAGTCTGGCATCCTCGGCTTCCAGGTTCTTCTCTCCATGAAGTTTGCTAGGTCTCGGTGCTTGAAAACACCTAGAGGGTAGAGTCCTTACTGGCATTGGACCTGTCTCTTTCTGGTCTTGATAGTAGGCAGTGAACATTAGAAACTGCTCTGTGCAAGCAGCGTGAGGATTGAGGGAGCCCTCATGGTTTTTAATATCTCCATTAAGTATCTGAGTTTAGAAGTGGGACCCAAAACTAGATATGGGCTATGGGTGTACATAATTATTTCCAGCTTGTTAGGAGGAGGCTCCAGGGAAGGGTAAGTATCCTGAACTGCAAATCTCAGAAGGGAAGTCCTACTCTACAGTGATTAATTCAAGAATAATGGGGTTTATACATCTGGCTCCAGTTAGAGATAACACTGGTCTCCAGATAAGCCCTGCTCTTTCTTTCAGTTCAGAGTAGAGTGAGGTTTCCAGAGGGCTGGAAATAGAGCACTGGGAGGGATTTCCATAGAGAAAGTACACAAAAAGCTCCATAGTGTCTGGCCAGGTGTGCGGGATCACTAGTTGTCTGCTGGAGCCAGGCAAATGAGCCCTGCCAGGATGGGTGTGTGTTTTCTGTACTGTTTCACTTGGTCCAGTGAATCCCAAGCAGAGTGTCAGACCCTTTGCAACTCTGAGGTCCTTCAACACCACGCAGAGGGTTAGGAAGGAAGGCAAGAACAGGGTTGCCCTCTGTGACTCCTTCCTGCTCTGTGCCTGGCTTTCCTCCGTGTGTGTTTAAAGAACCTTGAGATTTCTAACTAGCAGCCGTGCTTGAAGACTGTTCTTTGTGATCAAGTTTTCATCTGATCCCACTGGAGTCACTAGAGTAGATCTCTTTTAAAATAAGGGCAGTATATACTTGTAAGGAGGAGAGGAGCAGTTAACTGTATTTCAGCTCTTCAGCTTCTCCATCAATCCTCTTCCCTCTTGTGTTCTAAACTTACTGGCAAAACGTCTGGTACCATCAGCCAAAGGAGTCAGGTTTTTTTTTTTTCAATGGATATTTGCTGAAGGGAGGGGAACAATCCTGATTCCTCCTTTCTGAACTGCTTGTTCCATTTGTAATTAGTAACAGGCAGGGGCAAGCCTGGCTTGCACAAAATGGAAACTTCTCTTTAAGGTAGAAGAAATTATTGGCTGGAATTTTATCTCTGGCTCCATTTAAATAAAACACAGTTGATGGGGAACCTAGAGGAATTACCCAGAAAGAATTGTCTGCAGTAGTGGTAGTACAGCACAGTGAGTGGCTCTCCCTCTGAGCTGCCAAAACGATGTCATTCTCTGCTGAGTACATCTGAGATGGGACTGAGGTTGGGTCCTGACTCTCTGGATGTCTGGCAAATGGTCAAATGCCAACTGTGGAGAAAGCCAGGAGAGTTTCTGCTTGTGGAGGTGTAGAGAACATGCCTCTGTTCAGGCTGTGCTCGGGGCTCAGCCATGAAACGTGTAGATTCCCAGCTGGAGTCAGAGGGAGTTCAGGAGCCTGGTAGTTTCCTTGCTGTGGCTGTCCTTACAGACTCTTCTCTTTGTGTGCTCTTTTACCAAGGGAGATTGCTGTGGTGATGAAGTAGGCGCATCATTAGATTGGAGAGGGTTGTGGCAGTTCAGTTTGGGACAGGCTGACCATATGACATCCCTTGGGAGTAGTGTCCTACTTTCAGTATCACCAGGAATCCCTATTGTTAGCCTGTAAGTGGAGCCAAGGGATACCCTCCTCTCCCGTTTCTGTACAGTAGTCCCTCAGGCGCTCCTAGCTGGGGCAGATTCATTGCTGGGGTCTTCCTTGTAATGCTCCCTGCTGTAGATTATTCCCCACCCACAATGAATGGGGCTGTGGTCTTCCCTGTACAGCTCACTGCTCTGGAATGAAGGCAAAAAAACGGAGATCATAATGCCAAAGCAGCAGGGGAAAGAGAGTGCCAATAGAGATAAATGATTTCCTAATTAAGCCTGGAGACAAGGAGGGGCAAAGAGAGCTGTTGAAGCCTTGTGGGAGCCAGAGTGAACCCAAGCAGGCTATACCACCACTCTGGCAGGGGTCTTCAGGCTGACATTTTTAAACAAAGGAAAAAGCTCATTTGACAATGGATCTTGCAAGAGCAATTCCAGATGCCTCGAAGCTAAGACTCTTCTCAAGCACCGGTGTTGTTATAATCACCAGGGGAGCTTCTGCCTTGCTAACTCTCAGGATGTCATTATAAGTCTCCGATACTTGGGATTTGGTTTTAGCTGCTGAAGGCACTCTGTTGGAGGGGGGTGTGAAGGAGAGCATCTCCTTTGTTTGTCTCTCTGTTGTTTTAAAGGAGATGATGGACATCATCTTGGCCAATGCACCTGGGACTGAACCAGGGAATTTGAGAACTGAAAGGAGCAGCAGTTGGGTCTTGAGCTAGAACAATCCACAAGCCTTGCAAGTTGGAGCTCCTAGGAGATTCAGGGAATGGGTATTTAATGAAACTTGTCTGAGTTACAGTGGCTAACAAGTTATGGTCAGATGCTGGGTTGCTTCAACTGATGGTGTGTGCAGACTTAGAGGTGAAAGGAGCTTTATGTGCCTGCAATATTGTGTGGTTTTTCCAGTGATGTTGGTTACTAAAAAGAAGCAATGGGGGAGGATAAAATTTCTCCCTACAGACCTTAGCCCACTGTGGCTGCAGAATGTCACAGATAGGTTGAAGTACTCATTGAGATATGAGCCGAAATCCCATTCATCCAGTGTGAGTTAAAATGCTTTGCCATGGGGAAGGAGAGCTGGGTTAGGGTTGAGGCTACCAGCAGCTCATTTGGGACAGCACATTATCTATCTATAAGCATGAATTTTCCAGGTTCCCCTAGAATCCTAAGTTTGGAAGTTTGGCACAGATGTAGACTGATAAGCAACCTGGTCTAGTGGAAGGTGTCCTTGCCCTTGGCAGGGGGGTGGAAATGGATGAGCTTTAAGGTCCCAACCAGACTAAACCATGCTGTGATTCTATGGTTCTATGACAAGTAATACAAGGGACCCTGCACTGACATCTGACCTGTGTGTCAGCCTTAACCCAAAACTCTGCTTTTACGTAGTTATTGATTTCACACCCTGGCAGCTGCTGCAGACTGGCCTGGCACCAAGAGCTGCAGCACACATGGGTTTGCCTCTCAACAGAGTGGCCACAAAGTCCACTCTAGGGACTTGTGTTGCATTACGCTGCCTCTCTTGCCCTACACCTCTTCCCATTGCAGGAACATCTGTGGCAACTCAGCAATGTGGCCCCAGGTTGAATTTCAGGATGGAGAGGGGTTGCACAAGTGACCCTGCTCTTTGGAGTGTACTTATTGATCTTGTTCTCTTCTGTTGACATTGCATGACCCAGAAGGGACACCAGCTCTCACTCTGAGGCCAGTTCAGTGTCAGCTCTACAGAGTGAGGACTGGTCGAGTCTTCCGGTTAAAATCGGCCTGTCCCAAGCCTGGGCACAGAGAGACAACAGCACTGCTGAGCAGAGAAGGGGCAAATCTGCTTTTCAGGTTAGAACAGCACTTTAATGTTGGGGAACAAGGGTAGGAGACAGCAGGTAGAGGGGGTCCAGGGATGGACCGCTGATCTGGATGGACTGGGGGTGTCCTGTCCTAGGTACTTACAAGGACTTTAACTGTGTCCCACACCTGCTTCTCCCACACTTCCTGCAGCTCAAACACTGAGTGGGGCAGATGATGGTGTGAGGGGAGGAAGAAGGAGGACTTCTGCCCTGGCAGAAGGGATTGATGGCACAGCTGCAAAGTCTGAACCTTCCTGTCCTTACCCCTCTTATGTGATCGCTTTGCTTGAGGCAATTTCTTTTCCCCTTTCCCATTTGCTGTTTCTGTAGCTAATCCTGAGCTAGCCAGATCATGCCCTAGAGTGCCTAGCAGCCAGCACAGAGCCACTTGTTTTCCTCTAACACTCCAAGGCACCGTTGGCTTGCTTGGCTCTGTTCTGCTGCCAGCTCTGTGTAACTGCCTCTGAAGGGCAGAAAAGACATTGAGGTGGTTTCCATCTCTCTGTGCAGCGGAGAGAATGCTCTTGGCTGCCACTTCTGTCCTGCCAGTCAGAGGTGCTTTGCCACAGCCATCCCCACTCTGCTTTGCATTGCGGTGATTCCTTCTACCTGATTTTATCCCCCTGTGTGCTGAGGAAGATGAAAGTGTTCTCAGAGGCCAGGGCTCTGATAGTCTTGCTCCAGCCAGTGAGGCTGCCTCAGATTTGGTAGTTGCTGGACACCACTTCTTACTTTAAGCTGAAGAATTAGATATTCTGAATCTTCTTGCCAATCATTAATCTGCTCTCTCAGGGCAAATGCACCACCTTGAAAAGTGCCAGAACAGCACATAGGCTCCAATTAAATCTTTGGCAGGAGTGTGAGCAGTAGACATTACAGCAATTACTGGCCTTTCTGTTCTCTGCAATATTGGTGTCCTTCCTGCTACTGGCTCTCTGCAAACAGAGAGGAATGGAGTTAATAGATAACCACAGCAATGTATTCAATGTGTCCTTTGCAAGGGTCATGTTTGGGAATTTCCTTTCCCTAGGATCTTGGGTGTGTTTACTGTGTGCAGTGTTCTTCATTGACAATTTAGGGGCTACATATAGTGTAGCCTTCAAATTCCCTTTATCAGCCAGTTCCTTGACTTTACTTACTTAAATGTTTGCTACCCTATTTTTAGAAGACTAATAACATACTACAACAGTAGTAATCCTAGAGCTATTTGTGTCCTGAATGATGCAGAAGAGGCTGAACTCACATAGGGAGTGCTGAGTTCACAGTGAAATGTAGGTGTCTTGGTAGCAGCTTTTGGCAGCTGCATTCTTACCTGGAGATGAATGGCTTTACGAGGAGATGACCTGGGAAGACAGTTGCATTTTCACTTGGCAGTAGGTAAGAGGATGAAAATGATTCAAGTTTGACTGAAGTGGAGGTTGAGAACATGACTTCTGTCATGAACAGTTTCTCCTTGGCTGAGATAAAGTGCCTGTTTTCTTTTCCTCTGACTATACTGGAGGCCCAGTCTCACATTTAGATGTCTAACTCTGGGATGCCTAAATTACAGCAGATGAGGCCACCTTTCTTGGACAGAATTTGCCAGGATCTTTGTGTAGGTCCCAGCCAAGGGCTGATCTCCCTGCTTCCCGTTGTGATCTGGTATTGACACTGCAGATGGTGCTTTACTCATCCCTCCAAACTGCCCTCTGCGGGACTCTTTTCTCATGTCCAGAAAGGTATTTGGGGGATCTTCTTCTGGCCAGGCTGAAGTCTCCTTATGAATCCTATCCCCCAGAGCTTGTAGACTACATATTCCCCATGGCTTATTCCTCCACTGGCACTACAGGAGGTAATTAGTGCGTGGCTAAGTCATATGTGCTGAGGGTCATAAAAGACAATGAGGCAGATTTTCCCCTGTAGTAAAGAAATGTCAACAGAGTTGCACTGCAGTGAAATGATGGGATCTGTCAGTGACCCTGGCCCTTTCACTGAGCAAACAGCCTGGGGTAGAGCCTTCCTTCAGAAGAATGGCATCCTCTGGCAGCAAGTCACTCTTGTGAACCAGCAGTTTAGGGCTTTCCCAGGGGCTGTTGTCCCCAAGAGACACTCTCCCCACAAGGGCAGCAGGAGACTTGATGCAAAACTCCTGTGCACAACTTAATTCCTTGTATGCTGCTACTTGGTATTGCTGTAAAACCACTCCTCAGCCTTCAAGTGAACAAAGTACCTGTCTGGGGCTAGCAGAAGGGAGGATGCAGTCTTGAAAAATTACTATTTCCTGCCAGTTTTGAGGTATATCAGTAGCCCTTGGAGATAGTAGAATAGAACAGACAAAGTGGTCATCTTTGTCACACACAGACCAAGGTCTAGTCTCTTTCACATCCTGCGGTTCAGTTCTTCAGTGCACAGGCATTATCCATGTGAATTAAAAGGCACATGACTAATGTGTGAAACAAGTTATCTCTGGGTGTTTCAGTGCTGCCTGAATAGGAAAATTGTCTTTACTGTGGCCATGCTCAATATTAAAACTAATCCTCATCTGCACCCTTCATCTCTCTCCTCCAAGTCTGTTACTTTATGTTATATAGCATTACATTATACAGTGAAGGCCAAAAGTATCTACACCATTGGTCTGGAGTATGAAAAGCGAGAAAAAGATGTTGATTTTTTCAAGGGGATCTTGCAGTCTAGGAGAACTTCCAACTGTACTGGAAAATAAGAATAAGCACATTTGTTAGTACAACAGTCTTGTGCATTAAACCAAATTAATCCTCTTTGGTTTCATCTTGAATCTGATATGCTATAAATGCCAATGTTGCTTTTTATTCTGCTCACGTTCCTCTCCAGTTCCAGGTAAAAGACCAAATGTCTCTCATCCTGTTCTTGGAGAGGAATCAGTCAAGTGTGCCCCCTTTCATTACACTTTTGTGTTACTAATAACTTACTGATTTCTATCTTTGGGGCTTAAACCCCCTTATCTGTGGACCACCATGTATGCAGGTGATATTCTAATGCTGTAGTGGATTTTTCCAGTTCCTACACCTGGTGAAATATGCTGTGCAACTGAGATTGCAACACAGCCAGTTATCATTAGGATATCTGTCCTCCGGCAGCTGAAGGCAGTGTGGTTACTGCTTCCAGCTCTGCTCCGGCAGATAGCCTCAGCATGGTGTGCAAGGGTGGTGTGTTCTGCAGAACTTGGGGTTAGAGCTCTTCCAAGCTGCTTTCAACACATGCTGCCTGCCTTTCTGCTCTGCATAGCAGCAATAGCTACCAGCCTGTCATAGGGGTAGTTTATGAAACAGATGATGTAGTCTGTCAGGGAGGGTTGAGACAGCTAATGGCTGGGTGTGCTGGGGACAGTGTTGTCAGAGTTGCACTACAGCCCAACAGAGCCAGCCCCTTCATCGTGCACCCACTGTACCTTCCTGGCAAGATGCATGGGAAAACTTTAGCTCAGAGGCAGACAAATTTGAGCTGGTTTAAGTGAGGGCCTTAAATACTGTTGAGTTTTTCTGTTGCAGTTGGTTTTTAAGGGGGCACAGGTTGCCCAATAAGTGGTAAATGCTTCATCCCTGGCAGTGTTCAAGGTAGGTTGGACAAAGCCTTGGGCAACATGGTCTAGTGTGAGGCATCCCTGCCCATGGCAGGGTTTTGGAACTAGATGATCGTAAGATCCTTTCTAACCCAGCCAGTCTGTGATTCTATGCACAGCCCAACTGCCACCAGGCAGCAACAGGCCCTGGAGGCCTATAAATGCTTCACTATCTCTTGTTGCTTGACTCCTAAGGCATCACAGCAGTGAGGACCACAGTGCCCAGGACTGTCACAGGTTGCTCTGAGAGACTTGAGAAAATAGGGAGGAGCGCACAACACAGGGTCAAGGCAGCTTTGCATCACTCTGCTTCTTCAGGCTCCTATGTTAGAACATGTTGGTCCACATAACTGGCTTGGCACAATGGCTTAGGGAGACCTAGGGATTTAGAGATCTTTGCATACTGTCAACATTCATTTAAAAATTGCATCACATGGGGCATAAACTTGTGCAACTGAACACTTGACCGCATCCTGTAAAACAGGGCAGAGCCCATATCCTGGGAGCTCTACCAAGCTGTCTCCAAGTGCATTTAATTTACTAATATAACTAGTGAGATGTTCATGCTGAGTCCTTGCGCTGTGCCTCCCATGAGAACAGGATGTCAGGGTGTTAAAAGGATGACTGTGTTTCTGTGAAGGACTTCCTATGGATGATGATTTGCACAGCCCAAAGAAAAGTCCTTCTCAGATGACATGTTAATATTGTAAATATGTCCAAAGCTAATGATATTTTCCACATGTCAGAGCCATAGGCCACTGGGACCTCTTTCTACACCTAGCAGTGTTTCCAAGTCTCTAAATAAAGTGACTATATGACAGACCTGAGATAAAAGCTTGGGGTAGAAAGCAGAGAGATGCTCTCATGAGAAGAGACCATAGGGTGTTTTTTAATAAGCTGGCTAACATGAAAGGAGATGTAGTAAACCAGAGGGCCTAACGTGGGAGTCCCACTGTTAGCTCATCAGTGTTATTCAGAGTGTGTTGAAGCCTCCTGTAGATCTTTGTTAAAGTAGGCAACAAAAGGTTTTGACTGTTAGTCAGAGAGGCATCCCAGAGAATGAGACGTCCGCCATAGGTGGGTGATGCTCGTCTTCTTCATAACACCTAAGAGCTCTGTTGCTGAGCTGTGTAGCATGCAGCACAGGCTGTTAGCTGACATGGGCTATCATTCTATACATCATCTTCTGCTCTTTCTAGGTGCTTCTGGCTGGTTTAATGATCATGTGCAGTTCAGCCCACATGTCTGTAGTACATTGGAGAGTGTGTAATTGGGGGATACAAAGTGCTTTCCCTACTAGTTGACCTGGATGAAGCTACATGCTAGCTGTCTGGGTCAAACCAATGGGTTTGATTTGCAGGCTAGAAAGGAATGAGTTCCCCCAGACACTGTGGGTGTTTGTGTTTGAGTGTATGGCACTCAATGCAGCCAGTGAAACACTGGACTGCTCAGCCTCCTGGCTGAGGAAGGTGCAGAACACACATCTCCACATCTCCCATTTCACAGGAGGATCCTGCTGTCCACCAGTAAAACGCCTTTTCTCCAGCGTAGAAAGTCTGTGTGCTGAGATGCTGGGGCTCTTGGGCTCAACCCCTAGCAAGAGGGAGAGCAGGTCTCAGACCAAACCATGGCAACATGCTAAGAGCAGTGGGTTCAAAGGGAGATTTAGGAAATAAAGGGTGGTTGTGATTCCTGGCAAGGGTCTCATCTGAATTCTGACCAGTCCTGAGTGCCTATTCAGCTCATGAGGTCAGGCAGGATATCATCTCAAGAAGGGGTGATGTCCCAGGCAGTGTACCAGGGCCAGGAATGGTTATCAGTTCATGAGGGTGGTTAGCAATCTAGTAAGAAATATTTGCTGTACTTTTCAACAGAAAGATTTCCAGACTGCAGTTCAACAAGGTGAAGCTGGAAGATGCTGGGGAATACAGCTGCGAAGCGGAGAACGTTTTAGGGAAAGACACCGCAAAAGGCAGCCTGAATGTGAAAAGTGGTAAGTGAAGAAGCCAGCAAATGTCTTGTCTGCCATTCACGCAGCAAATGGGAGGTTCTGCACATGATCTGTCTTTCATTGTGTTTCATGCTTTTAGGATATTGAGTAAAACAGTTTTGGGAGATAAGAAAAATGCAGCTTAGCATAAATGTTTATCTTTGTTATCTGTCAGTGGCAATGTGGTTAATTTACATTTTAAATAAACTTACAGTCTATGTATTTTTTAAAGGGGGTAAAGAGGAAGGAGAGCTGGTGGGCTCAATGCTTTCTTTTTTAAAAAGAATTTCTGAGCAGCAAAACTCACCAGAAGACAAGTAATTAAACCATAGCTTTGTGATGAGTGAAGTTGCTTCTGGTTTTCATCCTAGAATGTGTGCTCCATCTCTTAGAGCTCAGCGAATGGAGTCTGGGGTTAGGTGGTTTTATTATTATCTTGGTTATAATAATTATATTGCTTAACATGATGGTTTGGTTGCACCCTCCAGCTCAGAAAGTCTCTACAGTGGTTGCCAGAAGCCAGGAGGGTGCAACTTGGGAAGGGATGACTGTGTTCCTAAGCTCTTCCTTCTGCCATTCACAATGGGCCACTGCGGGAGCCTGGGCTCTGTGTTCTGCAGCCGTTCTTGGTGTGATCTAGTTTCTCTGTTGTGGTCTTATTAGCATCAGTCAAATGCAAAGGAAGGTAGCTTTTTCCTGCTGCTTTCTGGCATTACTTTCTATATTAACCTCTGCCTCAGCAGTGTTTGAACTCCTGGATCTTCTATTCTGTGAAGCTGCAATATCATATATCCTCCCCCTCGGTTACTGTGCCTGTAAAAGTCTGCAAAGCCTACACAAAGGCCACCCGTGCTCAGACCTCCATGCCTTCATGCTTCATGTCTATGAAGTTAGCACAGCTGCTCTGCTGTGTTTCTATCCAATCATGGTAGGAAAGGTGTCCAGAATAAGCTAGCTGAGGCAGTGGAACTTCCTTCTTTTCTGACTTATGCTCTGGCTGTCCCACTGCAATGTAAAATACTCCTCTTTCAACTGGGGGCTACATGTGCAAACCCAATTTCCAAGTGCAACATGCACAGGCAGCATGTGCCAGCCTTTAGACCCACATCTGCCTCCTCCATGCCTCCTCTTCCCAGGCACTAGCAATCCCCTTTCAGGAGAGGAGGAGTGTGATTGAGCAGTGTCTGCTGTAAGACTCCCATCCTGCAAGCTACTCATGGCACCAGGAATTGCACCTCAGGCCACTATAGCTTCAAGCAGCCCCTTCCCACATAGAATCATAGACTGGTTTGGGTCAGAAAGGACTTTTAAGATAATCTCTTTCTAGCACCCTGCTATGGGCAGGGATACCTTCTACTAGAGCAGGTTGTTCCAAGCCCTGTCCAGCCTGGCCTTAAACACTGACAGGGATGGTAACGGCAGTATTTGACAGGATTGAACTCATCCGCTGCAGGAAGGCATGCTATTTGACAAGGTCAAATTCTCTTTGAGGTTTCTTCCAACCTGATAATTGTATGATTCTATGATAGGCAGCTGCTCTCAGATCACAGGGAGTATGAGGTCATGCCTGAGTTGCCCAGAAATGTGTTGACCTGAAAAGCCTCTGAAGGCACACAAAGATATGTCCTGTACCCTTTCCTACTAGGAGCTGCAGGCTGCAAGGTGCTGCAGATGTAGTCAATTGCCTACTGTGCCCTACTGGGGAAGTGCCTTGATTAATCTGTTTTCTAATCTCCTTGCAAACCTGTCTTTGGCTTGCCGCTCTCAACTGCTGCACCCCTTGCTGCTGCTCTTTGCAGGTCACCTGGCAGGACGGTAGCTAGCTGCTGGTTATAGTCCCTTGTAAACAAGGTGATGCTGTTCACTGTAGGCTTTTGCAGCTCTGTCATCCCCTTTGCACTCTTTTTTCTCTTCCTCCTTGAGCTACCCAGAGCCAAGCAGCCTTCATCTGGGCCCAGCACTTGCTGTTCTGGAGTCTTCGTCTTTCCTTTCTGCTGGGCCTTCCTGGGACTTTGAT
>JAOEHY010028222.1:0-35116 GCA_025447955.1 Psilopsiagon aurifrons
GAAAGTTGGGGCTGTTCAGCCTGGAGAAGAGAAGGCTGCGTGGAGACCTCAGAGCAGCCTTCCAGTGTCTGAAGGGGACTATAGGGATGCTGGGGAGGGACTCTTCATTAGGGACTGCAGTGATAGGACAAGGGGTAATGGGTTCAAACAGGGGAAGTTTAGATTGGATATAAAGAAGAAATTCTTTGCTGTCAGGGTGGTGAGGCACTGGAATGGGTTGCCCAGGGAAGCTGTGAATGCTCCATCCCTGGCAGTGTTCAAGACCACGTTGGATAGAGCCTTGGGTGGCATGGTTTAGTGTGAGGTGTCCCTGGCCATGGCAGGGGGTTGGAACTGGATGAGCTTAAGGTCCTTTCCAACCCTGACTATTCTATGATTCTAACTCTGGTCTGCAGAGCTGGGGGCCTGTTGTTCCAAGTCCATTGGTCTGTCTGCCTGAAGTCACACACTGATCCTAAGGCTGAAGTACCAACACAGAGCAGTTTTGCTGTGGTCCCACTGGCAAGGAAGGTGCCAGGGCATAGCAGAGCTACTTTTGGCTGTGCCTTGTGATAGGATCTCTCCCTCCAGGCCTTAGAAGGTGTCCTTGAGCCTGCAGACCATGAAGTTTAGTCAGGATCTGGAAGTCAACAAGAAGCTGTGCACAGCTGCCTGCAGAGTCCTCCCATTACCAACATCATTGCTAGATAAGGGGGTGCTGGGACCCCATGAGCTGTATGGTGGGGGAGTTGGTCCTGGCATCTCACTGCCAGCAGCCCCTGTTCATGCCTTGGTTTTCCACATCTCCTCCTTGGCCTGTCCTCTCCCTGCCACCCTGCTTGGAAAAACGGGGCAGACCAGACTGGAGGTGATGTCCTTGGGAACCTGGGGCCATTTAGGCCCTGGGTGCCAGCCTGGCAGGAAGGAGGGAACACAGAGACCTGCTGCACTGGGAGAGAGGTGCTGATAGCCAAGCGCACTGCTTGGGGAACTCCATGGGGCCACCACAGCTCCTGGACTTCCTCCAAGGGATTTCTGCATGCTGAGACCTCCTGAGAAAACAAGTCCTCCTGTGAGACCCCTCTTTGACTCCTAATTTGATAGTGGGACCCTGT
The DNA here is from genome assembly GCA_025447955.1 of Psilopsiagon aurifrons. NCBI lineage: Eukaryota > Metazoa > Chordata > Aves > Psittaciformes > Psittacidae > Psilopsiagon > Psilopsiagon aurifrons. Next base: position 1,095 of record JAOEHY010028222.1, read on the forward strand.
AAAAGGGGTAACGGGTCCTTTTCAGCAGCATGTTTGTCCCGGACACTAAGTGTGTGGCTAGGAGTCCCTCAGACGTTTAACCCTGTCACCCCTCTCTCCCCATTGCCCAGATTTCAATCTTCTACATTTGATTTTTGTGCTGTGAGATAGAGAAATATCAGTGGGTTTCTTTCCTTTTTTCTTTTTCTCCATGTTTAATGATTTTTTCATTTTGTTCCACTGGTACAGGAGGAATAACAATGAAGCAACAGTGTCAACATAGAAAGAATTCTCTCCAAAGTCACACCGTGGCCAATCTGCAGCAACAAGAATAGATTTTATGAATCCCACGAAAGAGCATTGTTAGTGGAGGGAGTGGAGGTGCATCTCGAAGTCTCCTGTGTTTTCCACACCATGAGGCCCTGTTATAAGGAGCTGTTTAAAGAACAAGCCAAGAAACAGGATCATTCGGGAAAAATGGATTTCTAATAGCAGTGGAACAAAAACCATATAGGTGCTTTATGATGGTTGAAGAAAATAAGTTGCCTGAGAAGGCAGCTCTCTTCTCCTTGCTCTGGGAGATGGGCAGGATGCTGCCAGGGGCTGGGGACCAGAGAAGGGCTGGACAGGCTTTGGGTTTTGTCTGGGTTTTGTCTGCACTTGCAGCCCCACTGACCTCAGGCTCTGCAGTGGCTGCTCCAGTAATAGGGATGCTCCCAAGTGCAGCCAAAGTTCTCCTTTTATGTTTGTTGTTTCTTCCAGGAGGTGTTAACACCAATTTATGAGCTCTGTGGGATGACAGCGCTGGGTGAGCAGTGCTGACCTCGGAACTTCCCTCTGTCAGATCTCTTTTTTCCACCCCATCTCGAAGTCGGTCTAAAGGCAATAAAAGGATGTTGGGAGGGGAGGAGAGCTGGGGCTTGTCAGAGTTCACCTTAGAGGAGAAACTCAGTGAACACCATCTCAAGAAGCATTTGTCTCCAGCGTGGCTCTGCTGTATACATAAGCTGTTGTCTTGGGGAAGGGCTGCACATTTCATGCCTCCTGCACATAGTGAGTGCAGAAACACCTGCACAGTGTGAAATTAATTCTGGCATCATTTTTTATTCCTGTGTATATCCAACTGCTTTTTCTTCCAGGAACTACACAGTACATGCAGCTGAGGAAGGTCTGAAAACAAAGCCTGTGCTTTTTGTCATACGTTTTCTTACTGCTGTTGAAGCAAGGAAATCAAAGATATGCTCTTAAGCATCGCTACAGCTCTTCCAGGGTGCACAGCAGCTTGCAAGCTGTGAACGAGGAAGAGCACAAACAGGATTCACTTTAAAAAGAGGAAAAAAGCATGACAGGGAGGAGGAAGCAAAGAAAGAATATTAGTGCCAAGGATCATCCAAAATGAACCTCTTTGCCCTGAAGTTGGAGGTTAAACAATCAAGCTGGCAGTATTTTTGTCCTGAAAACATCACATTGTCTGTCCAGGTATTATTGGTCCTGACACACTGCCCAGCTCCAGCAGTGACAGTTTATGAGCTATCAAGGGAAGGTGACTGCTTTAAATGATTGTCCTGAGGGAAGAGAGCAGAAAGGTCAGTGACACCTGCCCAGGTCACACTTCTCCCTCCTCCCTCGGATGGTGCCTGGGCAGAAGCACCAAGAAATCTGCTATCCTATGGGTATCAGCAGCGTTTCCCAGATCAACATTTCCTCTATTTGCTTTGAGAGCCTGAGAAACGATAAAAACACAAGAACAACAAAGACTAAATCTTAATAGCCTCCAGATATATTCATCACTCAAGGAGGGAGTAACTGGGCCAGAAACTACTGGTGTGAACCCAGGCAAAGCTTCTGACTTCACCAGAGCTGTTGGATTGCCACCAGTGACAGCTGACCATACAGTTCATTTCTCTTTCAGTGTGTGTGCTGATTATGAAGGAACACTGGCCACACGCTGTTCTCAGCCTGCAGGTCCTTCTCCTGCCCTTGAACCCGCCTAGGATGGCGGATGCATGGTGATGCTCCTGCAGAAAAGGGCCAAGTAGGGGCACCGGTGCTGACCAGAAAGGAGCTAGAAGAGCATTGAGGAGCTGGATAATCTGATTCCCATCACTGTGCTTCCCTCTGCCATTTCCATGCAGTAGGAAAGCAACACGGATGTGCTTGGAGGATGCTGTATTTTCCAGCACTACATGTACTGTTCTGTAACCATCAGCCACCTGCCCAGCAGCCCTTGTCACAATCCCTGGCATCTCAAAGGATTTATTTCCCAAGAAAGCTACCAAGATCCTTCTCACTTGCAGTCCCTGGTGGTCACTGGTGAACAGATCATGGGAGCTGGCTGGGGAAATGAGGGAAGAACCAGACCTTTACTCAAAGACACCAGAACTCTTGGGAGCAGTGAATGAAGGAGAGGAGGACCCTGGCAGCTGGGGCAGGGAGCTAAAGCCTGCAGGCAGCAATCCTGCTTAGCTGCCACCGCCTGTGCTGGTGACTTGCAAATTGGTACAGCAGCAAAGAGAGAAAAACTCAGTGGCTCAGGGAAACGTAGATCAACCCCTTTGCAGAACCCGGCACAGCCAGCAACTCCCAAACCACACGGTATTTCTGCCTGCTGCAAGTGGCGAATCATTTTTCTGGACAGATCTTGCACTTCATTTAGCACTTTTGCCTAAAAAAGCCAAAAAAAGAGACAGCTTCTGCTGAAGTTCCCACCCTGGAGTTCCCCTTCTTAGTTGGACCATGTCTACTACTCAGGAACTCGCTGTCATTAGGAGCCCAACTGAAATGCTCTAATTAAAAGGGACATTAAGAGCTCACTTGTTCAAGCCAAAGAACATTAGGAGGAATTTAAATGATAAGGTTTTTAAATCTGTGACATTTGTTCTAACAAGAAAACACTTTCTAATCCTGAGCATTTCCTCATTCCAAACAGATTGTAAAGACTGCAAGTGAAAACAATATTTTTTTTACCTCCAGAAAAACGCATCCTGTAATTACCAGGCCTAATTGCCAAATAACATTCATCTTCTCCACACAGCTTCCACATCAGCTTGGAAGCAGGCAGTGAAAAACAGCATGTGGATGTACCCACACACGTGTGCGTCTTGTGTTATGACAGGGAACAGAACTCATAGAAATTGCCATCACATCAATCCCAGCATCTGAGGTGGAAACCATTACAGAGGATGCAGAGAGCTCCTGGTCCACCTAATGAAAGGCATATTGCTGCTGTGGTGTGCTGAATGCTGAGGAGGAGCAGGGAAGCAATCGGGTTTGCACTTCCAGTAATTTGCTGGAGTAGAACTATTTTTATCTGAAAGCATTGAGACAATGAAATGTAAAACAGCAGCAGGAAGAAAAGTGTAAAGCCTCAAATGAGAGTGACTTGGGAACCAAACAAACCATTTCAGGGGGATTTTAGACAGTTGCTATACAGATGAAATCCTGTCCCTCTCTTCATGGTCTTTCATTTCACCATGGCCATCGGAAGAGAAGGCAAGCAAGCAAACTAGTTGTGAAAACTGCTGGCTCCTTTATTTTCTATGCATTTCACAAATGAAAGTCCTGCACGGTGGAAGGTAACATGACCTGCTCTCATTTGTCCTTTATTTGGGAGTATTAACCTCAGCACGAAACAGGTTGCTGGCTGCTACTACTGCTTCTTGGGAACTCCAGTCATCCTTGGTCCTTAAGGACTTTATCCTTCTTCCTAGGAGAAAAAAAAACATGCTTGATTGTTCCAAGAGAAATCCTTAACACAGCAGCAGTGCATCAGTTCTCCCAGTCCCTTCCATGCTGGGACATTGACCGCCTGCTATGACAGTTTATCCTGGTCTCTCTTCTGTAAAGTGAGCAGTGGAGACCAGCCTTTCCTGGGCCATGAGCAGCAACCTGCTCTGCTCCTCTGGGCCCTCATTTTGATGTTCTAATGTCCTGTACCCAGAGGCAATGCAGGACCATATCACAAGCAGAACATCTTCTCTGAGCTATAGCCTGGAGATTTCTGAATGAGGACACGGTGTTCCAGTGTGCTCAGACATCATCCTGAATCCACCTTCCCACCTCCTTCAGATTTTTGCACAAGCTCGTTCCAGAGCTTAAATTCACTGTTGGTCTTATTCCTCTAATGGGGCAAACATCAAAATCTGGACACAGAGATCCAAATTCTGAAGTCTGGATCTGTTTGTGGAAAGCATCTGTCCTTAGTTGAATGCACAATGCCACCTTCATCAACAACTTGGTAGTATATGACATTATCTTATTTAAGTATTCAGGTCTGGCTCCTTGCTGTTATTGAGTGGATGCTAATGCCAGTGGTTACAGATGGCCTGCATTTGTGTTGCTTCTTGCTGCTTTGCTGTAAATACACAGGCATAAGTGGCAACAATATTCCCAGAAACACCTACTTTAAAGCATAGATCTGTAACTTCTTGCAAGTACCTTTGAATTCATCCTATTGAGTATCCACTTCAGAAACATGAAACACTTTACCTATAAGTCCAGTTAAAACAACTTTGACTTTAAAGCTTGGGTACTCATAGCCACCTTTTTGAATGAGTAATCCTGTGTTGGCATAAGTACATATAAATCAATACAGATCAAGGCACAGACACCCGCTTATGCTTACTTACAACCCAACTTAGATCTTCCTCAGTAAATCATCCCAAATACTGTGGAAAAACTCAGAACAGTTCTGAAATATCTGCAAATAAAGAGACAGAAAATGTATCTCTTGTTTCAGTGGGAATTAAATCACTGGAAATACGGGGCTCCTTAGCTTCTGGATGCAGAATCTGTAAATATAAAGAAACAGTAGTCATTTGCCATCTTTGATAATGGATCTCAATCATGACTATCCCCTCCGAGATCCCATCTGTACCTTGAGACAAGGAGGCACCAAATGTGATCAGTTCTGGGTAAGGCTGGGTTTGGCGGCTTTGTAATGGAAAATAACTGGTGCTTGAAGGTAGTTGACATAGGTTTGGGTCCTTAGGACCTTGGTACAAAAAAATGTGGGAAAACCAATACAAAAACAGGACCTGGGGATGGGCACAGACAAACTGGCTGATGGGTGCAGGGGCAGGATGACTGCTATGTTAATGAACCCATTAAGTTGGTGTAAACATCTACTGGGGAGTATCCCGGACTAGGATGGGAGCAGTTAAGACCACCACCACATTTTTGTATGTATGTATACCCAAGTGACTCTATAAGGATGGCCAGTGAGGCAATACAGAGAGGCCCGTCAGGAGGAGCTATCCCCCGTGCCTCCCAGCACAGCAATGAAGAATTCCTGCTTGTCAACTTGAAAACTTCGTTGGCGAGTTTGTTCCTGGAGTTTTCTCCGAATCAACCTCCAGACAGCTCTTCTGTAATCTTTCCTTCTCATTCTCCTCTTTTGACTCTTTGTCAGCATGGGTGACACACCATGAATGAAAGACTAGGATGTACAAAGCACAGCTTTTGCTTTTGGGGTCAGTGCTGTGACTCCTGAGCTGTTAGATAAGAAGGCTGTGAAGCCTTAAGAGTTCAGCTTGGGTCTCCATCACAAAGGTGCACCTCCAGTCACCTCCTGGTGCAGGTTGAGAATATAATGCTTCATCTGTGAGACCTAATGCTCTATCTAAAGCCAGGTTGGACGGGGGCTTGGAGCAACCTGCTATAGTGGAAGGTGTGCCAAGGCAGTGATATGAAGGCTATCAATTTTAGGCCTGTTTTCAAAAGGGTAACAGGGTATGTCACCAGCAAATCTGTAGGAGGATAGATTGGGTGAAGGCTGTAATGGTGAGTAAAGGGAAAAATAAAGGTTCTAAAATTTGAATTGCAGCATTTCTTGTCCCAGCCTGCTGCAGCCCTGCACCCAAAAGCAAGAAAGGGGTCGGTTTGTGCCAGAGCAGTGCTGGGCACACAGGGCTGATCTTCCCTCCTGAGTCTGAAAGCCAGAGTCTTGGACAACCTGAAGTAGAAGAGGCTATAGATTGCCTTGTCTGATGCCTGTTACACGAAGCGGGATCTTGCTCACTTATTGCCATACTGAGAACCTGCATAGGGTTAAACTTGGTTAAACTGCTAGGGTTCAGCAGAGGAGAAAGTGCTGATTTGTATCTGGTGGTAGGACAGGAGGAAATGGAATGAAGCTGCACCAGCAAAGTTCAGAATGGACATTAGAAAGAGATTCTTCACCAAGAAGTTGGCTGGTCCTGCTGACCGCCCCATCAGGGAAGTGGTCATGGCACTAAGCCTCCCAGAGTTCAAGGAGTATCTGGATGATGTTCTCAGCCCTATGGTTTAGTTCCAGGTAGTCTGCAAGGAGCAGGGAATTGGACTCTATGATCCTTATGGGTCCCTTCCACTTTGAGATATTCTATGAAACTTACTTACCTGAAAAGCACCTGAAAAACTTGGCTTGAGAAGAAGGTATTGATGGGCTTTAAGCCACCATTTTGGTCAACCCTCCTGATGGTTATTCTCACTTTTAAACTGTGTTCCTTGTTTCCTCCAGCAGCTGTTCAGCTACTCTCTGCTACACTGAAGTTGCCTTCAACACTCACTGCTTTCTCCCTCTGAAAGCACTTACCCACCACAACCAGATGCTTCACGAGCATTGACACAACCCAAATGGGCCATTACAGCCCTCAGTTCACAGCACTTCTCCATCTTTACATCATATCAGTGGCTCTTCTTCATTCTAACAGCCTTTTCAAACCCCCGGCTTGGTGCTGTACTTAGCACTGGTGCCTTAGAGCTGTGCACAAACTTAAATGAGCGTGAATGCTCCCCCTTAACTCCCTATTGAAACAGCCCATGATCACACTGTCAGCAGGTAAGAACTGATTTTGAACAAACAAGTGATTTCTTGCTAGTTTGAGGTCCAGTTCAACATTCATGCTGATCTCTGGAAGCAGCCTTACAGAAACTACCAGACCAGTTTATGGGCTGTGGTGGCACTCAAAACAAGGGCGGCAGAACTAGGTCTGCTGAAAGGAAGAGGCAAATGAAATTCACCTTCCGGCATTTACTGCAAGTGAAGCTGATCTGTGTTTCTTACACCAAGCAAAGGCTCCAGCTCAGATGCTAATTTTATCTTGCCGGCTCTGTAGAGTCCTTGATCTTCAAGAGAATTCAAAATACCATGTAGCAAATGTATAACTAAGTCGTTTTAAAGAAGTAACTGCAAAGTGCATAACAGCTTAAGGGGAAACAGCTTCTCTGCTGAATGCAGAGGGTGAAATCAGATCACATTGACAGGCTGAGCAAATGGTCTCTCCCCCTTATCCTCACAACTGGGCTGTTAGGGAGGACCAGAGCAGCTCAGTATCCATCTGCCCTACAAACCCATCCCTGATGGGAGCATATAGGAAGGCCAAGCCCACCTTCACCTCATAACAGCTTGTGACAACATGATACCTTTGCTGAGCAGACACAGGGTGATTGCCTGTCACAGACAACAGGACCACTCTGTGCTAAGTGTCAGACACAGCTATTACAGAAGCCCCTCTCTATCCTGAGTGTAAATACACAGTACCAAGAGCTGAGGCAAGGAAAGGGCTGTTTCTGTCTCTGAAGACAGGCAGTCACCCCTGCAGTGGTCAGAGCAAACCCAGGAGAAGATGAGTGAAGAAGCAGACAGCCCCACCACTGCTGTGTGCTTGCCTGGCTGGGGGCCTTTGCACTAGGAGGAGAAGCCCAAGAGAGAGGAGTCTGGAGTGCTTCAAGCCCTGGCAACAGCTTGTCAGTGCAGCTCCAATGATCAAAGCTTGGGCTTCTCTCCCCCTGCAGAGCTCCAGGCTAAGGCAGGAGTTTAGCATCAGCTTCAGGGCTTGATGCTCTGGTCCCAGGAGAAGGATCAAACCTGTGCTAAACTGATGGTGTAGATGCATCTGCTGCAATGGTCTTTGAGGGGTTTTGGAAACAGCGTGGGCTGGTACAGCTGAACCCAGACAGAAAGCCAGCAGAGGCCAACTAAGAACATGGGACTTCCTTGTCCCAACTACATGAAGAAACGGGGAATAGGAAGACAGCCCTCCCACTCAGACATTGCCTCCCAGGGCAATGCCTGCCACCAGTGATTACTGAATTACTCCTCATGGAAAGCAAGTGCTTTCTCCAAGGCTGCTATTCCAGAATGGAGCCTGATTATCCTCACGCATATGTTAGGTTACAGGTGAGCTGGTGAAGAGCCTGATTTGCCAACTGGTGGTCTCAAACCCCTGTCATCCCAGGAGCAGCCACAGCTTTCCCAGGACTCAGACTGAATTATTCTCCTAGCCTGTACTAGGCAGAGCTCACTGTCAGGGGGGAAAAAGGAGGTTTCCCAAGGTAACAGGAGAGCATTCTTGTCTTTCATTGGTATCAAACTCAAGAGAAGTCCCTGTTTTCCAGGTGACAGGAATAGCAGTGCTAGGAGCGGTGCTGCGGAGCATCCGCAGCTCCCAACAGAAAGAGGCAGAAAGCACTTGGGCAGTCAGCACACCAGGTCCTACAGCAAGGGTGGCACAGTGCTACCAGGGCAATTTCTACGCTGTTTTTCCGACTCCTACTAAGCAAAAGAGAAGAAGAATGAATAGCAGCTCTGTCTGAGAAGGAGAAAGATAAATGACTGGCATTAACTGTGGCTAAGCACACCTTGGAGGCAATTAAAACAGCGCTAACACACTGAATAATGCCCTTGCAATTACTCCTTGTGCTGGTAAGACAGACCTGGGCTGGGAAAATGCCTTCTTTGCATTCATGCAGCCATGTGCACGACAGTGCTGGCTCAGCAGGGCGCAGGCCAAGTGACCTGGGGTCCATCACAGCCACCATGACAGGATGGTGTGCAGGCTCCAGAGGTCTCTTCTGGTGGGTGAAATAAAAAAAGACAGAGAACATTAAGTTCTTTCTTACTGCCCTTCGTCATCACCCCCCCACCCCGTTATTTCTGTGCTTATTTGACCATCTCCTTTTCTTCTCAGCCAGTGTTGAGGTTTCACAACCTCATCAAATGTACCTGCCTCCTGAAAGAGGGGCACATTTAAAGAGCCGGGTCCTCATGAAGACAAAGACAAGAAAGGATTTAATCCGACAGCGCCACAACCTCATCCCCTAACAGGCAGAGGTACCTGCTCCAGAAGTGGAACCAGGGTATTTGCCAGGGAGTTCACGCTGTGCTCTCTGCCTGTGTTTTCTCTATTGCTGGAGATAAGTAAAATGAAAAGAAGGAACTGGAGAAGTTACTGAATGGAAAATGAGAAATGAGCTGAGATTTAATTTTTGGGGTGGGTTCTCTCCCCCCTCTCTTTCTCCTCCCTCTTTTTTTTTTGATTGTAATTAATAGAGCTTGGAATCAAGTCCCAAGAATCAGATACTCCCGCACTGAGGGACTGGTGCCGTCTGCACTGTAGCCTGCTTTCCTATGAGCCGGCAGAGCGGGAACGCTGCCGACAAGCACCAAAGGGGAGCCATGGGGGTGCCAAACTTGTCTCTCTCTTGGGCGCACTTGGATTCGCATCACTTTACTTCTCCCAGTGCTTTCATTAAGTATTTCCCCTGTTTTCAGAGCAGGTGCTTGTTCCCATTCTTAATGAATCACTCTGCTCACTTGTAAACAAGACCTTTATTGGCTCCACAAGCATGTGTTTGTGTCTATATATACACCCTCCATATCAATATTTGAAAGCACGCTACCCTATGCTGAATTCCTCCTCCATGCCCTTTTCCATCGCTGCGGCTTCTTTCCCACCTCTTCTTTCTCTTCCTTGCCTTTTCACAGTTTGCACTCTCCCAGGTTTTTTTCATGCTGATAAAAATGAGCCCTAGGTTTTACATTTCCTTTGTTGACCTGAACTAAATAATTGGGAACTTATTTTCTGAATGACATTCATTCAAACATTCCTGTATAGGTGCAGTCATTCATTCACATCCCTGTGTAGGTATAGTGCTTTACATGCATTAGAAATTGGTGGGAGCTGAGCACCTAAATACTTCAGGCAGACTTCTATTGCCCATCTTATTTTAGAGAAAGCTACACACCTACTTATTTATTGGATGCTGCTGCACTTTGGATTTTAAATTCTGGTCTTATTAGTATTGGGAATTAATGTTCTGGGGTTTAAATATATGAAAACAGGGTGCTGCTTCTTCTCTTCCACCAGCTGTATCCAGGGACAAGACTTCAGTTTCCCTTACCACAAGGGCTAGGAATAGCTTTGTAATGTAAATAGGCACTTGGAGTATTTTTAACAAGCACCTGCTTTATCACACTGCCTAATGAGAGCCTGGACAGAAATGCAGTGAAAGCAAAGGCAGGCAAGGCTACTATTTAAGCTAATTAACAACAAATTAAATTAAACTGACACACACATATATTTTGGGCCTCTGCATCTATGACGAGAGAGTACTGCAGAGATTTAATTATTCACATTTCCCATCATCCATTTTTTTCCCAGCATCTACCCACCCAATTACCTGGGAAAGGAAGAGGGAGAAAGATACTAAAACCAATAAGATAATTCTCATTTGCATAGTCATTTTTCTGCATTGTGTTTAATAGTCTGCGAGTAACTGTAGAAGAACATATAGTCCATTCTTTAAAAAGCTCCAATGCACTAATTGAAATTAAATTGCATGGAACTCAGTGTCTGTCTTCTGTTCATTGGGAGATAATATGCAAGCCAGTTTCATGTGTTATTTTTCTATGAACCACTGTACTCACCCCAGAACCACTTCCCAGATGTTTTTCTCCTTCCCTCAGCCGTAGGTGAGCCTCAACTGATGTTTTTTTCATCATTAAAATGCCTCATTTGCTGCACCCAGGATTACAATCCTTTAGCATTCCAGACAGTCATCACTGCAGGTAGCAGCACCTATTTGCAGCATTAACGCTAGGTAATGCAACTGCATTCTTTTCTCACATTACTTTGCATATGTTATAGCTCAATTAATCCGACACTTCCGTCACAAACAGCATTAAATTCTCTTAAATGATAAGTCGGCAGGCCTAGAAAGAGGACTCTGATGTTGCACCCCTCAAAAGAGGCAAAATGTCAGGATCTGCTTCCCTACTTCCCAGCCCATCACACAAGCTGCTGAGGCAGGAGCTCAGGTCTTGCTGGTGCTTGCAGGAGATTCAGCATACGTGGCAGCTTGCTCCTTGCCTTCTCTCCAAGGCTGCTAACAAGGGAGCCAATTAGTGCCAGTTGTGATGGGAGCACTTTTCCCACCAGGAGCTGGATTGAAACCTTTCATTCATTTTGCACAGACAGAGGCACATGAAATGGTCAAGCATGGAAGAAAATCCAGATGGAAGGTTTAGAGTGCCCCCGTGGGTTTTATTCTTTGCTTCAGACTTGCAGCTTTCATTAAAACAGGAAAAAAAGAAAAGGTTTCTTGCTATTCTGATGGTGAAACTGATGTTCTCTATCCACACTAACACCAAGCCTCCAAGCTACTTGTGCTCAGGATGGGCTTTCTGGCCTTTGTGACTCTGGGACCTTGCAATAACAGGTTGGCAAGAAGAGACATCAGTCCTCTCTGCTGATGACACCAGACAGCCTGCCAACACCCCAGGTGCCTCCTGACATTTCCCAGCACAAAGCAGAATAGCCAGGGGGCTCTGTGCTCTTTTCTTCCAGTGAACAAGATGGGGGTGAAGAGCCACTCCGCCACTGTCTCTGTCCCAGGTGGCCCAATTGCACCCTGAACTCTGAGCCAATTCTGCTGCAGTGTGCCTGGTCCTTAATTCCATCACATTCCAATGTGGGAAGGATATTGATCTGCATCTGTGCACCAGTGCTGCTCTCTGCTTGTGTCTCTGTAGGATTAAATTGAAGATAAACTGATTCTTCTCCCACAGGGCTCCCCCAGGACATGGTTTCTTTCCCCCTGGAAACAGACTCTCCCCCTGGAGACAGACTTTTCTCTTAAAGGGTGCAGAAGTAGATCCCCTGAGACAGCAGAACTGTCCTGAAGGATGGTTTATACTGGGCAGCAGCTCACTCTTTACTGAGGAATCCTGCCAGTGGTCCAGCAGCACCGAGTAGCCCAGCAAAGGGTGCAGTGGGACAAGCATAAGGCTACAGGGACTGTTATGTTAGAACTGCACCAGGTGCTATGCCCAGCTCGCATCAGTGGCTCTTGGGAGCGTCACTACTGGTTTGAAGAAGGCTGGAGTGAGGTTAGATTGCCAAGTCCTGCCCTAAAAGACCTAAGATCTTCTGGAGGGATGAAATTTCCTTTCAAAGAAACTGATCAGCCAGTGCTCACACACTAACAGGAGGCTATGTATCATTTCCCACCAAGGTAAATGGGAATGCAGGCTTCCCGCCGTGCTTTAGATGAGTCATCAGGCACACGCTCCTGAAAACCTCCTGTCAAATAGACTTTACATTAAAGGCAACGGCAGAAAGCACAAAGTGTTTTTCTCAGGCCTTGTTTTAAGTTCTGCAGCTAATTAATCCATGTGTGCTTGACAATGCACACAGTTCAACTGAGTTTAAGGTATGAAAGCAAATGTCAGAACAGGAAATCTACACACCTCTGGTCCACAGCATCTCTCAGCAGCCAATCCCAGAAAGAAACTTTCTCATCCCTCCCTCCCTACCCAAGTAAAACCCTTCAAGTCAAGCCCTGTTTTTTCACTCAGCCCAAGGGCTCTGGGTTCTGCACCACTGACTTTAACAGGAATGCACTTCAGAAAGCCCATCACCCCATACAGTTCTTGGTGGAGATACAGAACATTTGAGTGCAGAAGCAGCAATGGAGAACTTCTTCCTCAAGCACACAGCAGTTGTGTTTAGGTACTTGGCTGACACAAGCATAAGGAGGATCCAGCTGGTGAAAAGAGACGTAGCACTGATGGCTGATTCACTGAGCTCTTGGCTTTTGTGGCAATAGCATAAGATTCTGTGCAGGGCTGAGTCTTTTATCATTTGGAGGAACAGATAGGTTGAAGAAACCTTGTAACTACTGGAGATGATGGTTTTCTGAAAAGATGGATAAATAGATAGAATGGAAGTGACTGTAAAATACTCCAGTCTCCAAGTAAAAGCAGAACCATAGCAAAGGAAAAGGAGAGGGTTGGAAGCTACAGTTAGAAACGAAACCAAGAGCCTCTGCTTCTTACAGCAGCGCTACCTCCGTGAGACATCTCTAATATCACAACCATGAGAGCTGTGTCAGTTCAGCCTCACTGCAAATGCTGATGATCTCTGTGGTCAGTAGTACTGTACAGGCAGTTCTGGTGACAGGTGGAAAGGTGGGAGCTCTTGTGAGCTAAGGCAGACTACGCTAAGGATAACAATATTCCAGGAGCATATCAACTCTTGGCTTATGGGAGAAAGAAGAGAGATTGTAACAGATTGGAGATTTAAGAAACGGCAACAATCACAAATTTAATTCCAGAGCATAGACTCCTTGGGATGGAGAGAGCTGCCCCTGGCTTTCTGAACCAAGCAGGATTGTGCCCTGCCTAATTCTTCTCCAGAGCCAGGTGATATTAATTGCTGTTTCACCGGTTTTATGTGGCTTCTGTAGTTTCAATAATTCAGTTTATAGCTGCGTAGTGCAATTTGTATTGCTCATTCCTTTTGTCAACAAATGAGACCATTTACAGAGTTCTGGCTTGACTGCATCAGGTTTTAAAGCTGACCAGATACAAGGACAGTGGGAAGGATTATGTCCATGCTCATGAGTCCTGCCTGACATAGGGACATGACTCCTGCATCATTGCCTGCAGCCACTCGGACTCCACAGGCAATACCAATGAATCTGCTCTGGACCAGCTTCTCCAGGCAGGCACAGACAGTGGGTCTCCATGGAGTGTGCTGTAAGGGGGTTTGGGGGAGAAAAAGGAAAGCCTTACTCTAATAAACACCTCAGTTCCAGCACTGGCACTATTACGGGCTTTCACGCTACTGAATCTTTCTTTTAGCTTCCAAAAAACACACAACCGCATATAACATTTGCTTGAAAAAAAACACTGGCTTCTAGTTCTCAGCAGTAGAGTAAATATGGAAAAGATGAATAGAAGATACCAATCAGCTACTGAATGGATTTAAGAATTAACTAGTCCAGTCTTGTCACTTCTGTGCTCAGCAATGCTCGTTCTACACAGAAGACCCCTGGAGAGCACAGAGATGCTGGTCACCATGTATACTTGGGACTGGTGCAAGGGCAAGCAACTCTTATGCATCCTGAGCTCATAAACAATTCCCAGGGTCAGGAGTCAGTGCTATCAGGGCTCTCTGTCTGTGTAAGCCTATGATGATGCTGTGTAGGCTTACAGTGATGTGATTAATACACAAGGCTCATTTCACATTTCCTGCCTGGTTTTGGCAGGACAGTGTGCACTGCAGATAGTTGGAACAGGGCAGCGGGGAGCCAGAACCATCAAATTGTTCGAGGGCTGCTATATAAAGAGCTCACTTAAAGGCCTCTACCTAAAGACCTCAACAGATAGGAAGGTAAGGGACAGAGCCAACCTCGGGTTATTCCATGTAGCTTAATTATTTCATAATAACATCTTTAATGCATCTTAGAAGCTTGGAAGGACCCTTTTCATACCTAATTGCAAGGCTTTCTGAGAAAGCCATCACCGCTCAGAGGCATTTTCCAAGGAATTTTTTTTTCTGTCTTTTGCCTTTGTAACATCAGTCAAGCAAACCACTATTCAGCAGCCTCTGTAGTCTGCTTCCCTTTCTAACCTTTCCTGTAAAACCTTTGGATATTATTATCCTTTCCCTATTTGTTCGTGTCTTATGAGTACAGATGCTTACTTGGAGCTTGCATTAGCGCACTCACCAAACAAAGGGCAGACATAAAAGGAACAAAGACAGCAGTTAAGTTGAAAGTCTCTTGGATGGGCTTGGAAGTTATTTGTTACCAAATGAGCAGCAATCTTTCATCTGCTTTCACCTGGCAGTGCTTCCCTGCGGTGGGGAGCCGAGGAGGAAGGCAGGCATCCAGCCCCAGGTGAGGACTCTCTGCAAATAACTCCAGTTCTTGTCAGATGGGAAAAGGCTCCCTCAGGGTGCTCATTTGAACACTTTATCCTTGGGCTGCAGCACTACAAAGGCTCACACAGAGCAGAAGCATTTTCACCATGTCAGTCACTCATCCTGGCTTACAGGAACAGTAAAGTCAAGTCTAATACCCTGGCTGTGCGCGGGTGAACTCACACGATGCCAGCAGCAGCTGCATCCCTGGCTGCCCGGGATGGTTGGCGTGCTGAGGGGCTCCAGCACCAACAGAAGGCCTTGACACTGCAGAGCAGCCAAGCCATGGGAAGAAGTCTTTCCTCATGCTCAGGTCACCCCAGCACAAGGCTGAAGGGATGGGCAGAGCTGGATGGGGATGTGCAGCAAGATGAGCCTCATGCAGGCTGTAGGAGCCATTCCCTGCAGTGAGCAAGTACATGGAGTTTTCCACCCCTCATACCACAGTGGCTTCAGAGACCTCCTGGGAGTAAACACACAGCAACTGTGACCTTTTGAAGTTATCTCCACTGAGTAATAGTTCTCTGTAATCACACAACCGTTAACTGTTTCCTAATAAACACATTCCCTCAGTAGTCAGTAGGAGTTGGACACAACGGCTCCACTGCTCATGAAGATTGCTTTGCTCCAGCTGTTCCTGTGGATCCTGGAGACACCCTATGCGTGGGGTACAGACCTGCTTCAAATTGAAGGACTCAAGGGGACAGGTCTACTATATCTCATGTTGCTGGTGTCCCAAGGGACATTAATTCCCCTCCCAGTCAGCCTAATTTGTTCACATTTTGTCTGGAAAACCAGGTGGTGGCTCCTCAAAGTGTGTTATGATCGCTCCTCCAAGTATTTCAAGAGCTGCTGAGACTCCAGCTGAGCCCAAGGACCTTCTCTTAATACCTGCTTGTTCATACCTCTCATCTCTCTTGGAGACTACGTTCAGTTAAGGTATCAGGCGTATCACTTCTTACTATAAGCAAAGTGCATGCCCCATCACACATGAACCGTAAGTTCATATGGGGCACACAGCTGGAAGGTGAACACAGTCTGAGAGGTATACAAGTATCATAACCACAGAGCATGACACTGATCTTTCTTCAGTCCCTGCATGGAGATTTGGAGAAGCAAAAAGCCTTTGGTGGTTGTGCCCTGGCCTGTGTTCTCCTGCTCTGGAGGGGCAGTGATGATAGGGTTTTCCTTCTGATGAGGTGTGGAGGAAGCATCAGGAATTGTGGCCACCTTTTGATGACCCTTGTTGGACATTTCAAGTCCAGCTTCATGGTAAATAGTCAGGAGTTGCCTCTTTTAGCTACATTTTGTTCTGTCATTTCTGAAAGGATAAGCAAAAAAGCAAAAGATGGGAATCACAAGAATGGTAAACACATGCTGGAAATGGTCCTTGCACAAAAAAGTGTGATCTTTTATCAGACAGACCCAGCCTCCTGTGCTGCTGCAGGACATAGAACTAGTCAGCTCATTCAGATTGCCTTGTGCTAAACAGATAGCAGATCTGCTGCACAAGGTGTCTGTGTACACATCTGTCACACAAACACCACAGCTGGCACCTGCAATACCTCCGCTGAAACCACACACAGGAGCTCTGTTACTAGCAGGCTCTGATAAATACAAGCTCAGGAAGCAAAGACCTCTGAGAAGTGTTCTTATGAAAATAAACACAGGTGCATGGAGTATTACTGCTTCAGGTTTTATGAGGATCTGTTAATGCTCTTTCCATTCTCCATCACCACCTAACTAGGTTTCCTGACCATAAGACCACAAGTCAGGTCCAGTAGGAGCATCCCTGGGGACTGTCATTACCAGCAGACTGTGGTTTCTCCATACTGCTCATTAACTGGGCTTTCTGGGCATTGCTGGGCTGCTGCTCTCAAACTCGAAGGCTTTGCTGCTCAAGATTTTTCACTTCTCCTTTACCTGTTCATGTGAGTTTGGGAAGGAGACAAATTCTTTTCATTTGTGCTGTGAATAGAAAAGCAAACCAAGGTTTCCCCAGGCCTGCAGCTCATGAGGAGTGGTGTCAGTGCCAGCCTCCCAGCTCCATCAGCACTGTGGCAGCCAAGGGCACATAAACATACTGTGAATGCTAACTCCATACCTCCTTCGTGACACCAGCACCACATCCACCCACTGGCCCTAAGGCAGGAGAAAGGACTTGTTACCATACTTTGAGCTTTCAGCCAAGGCCAGACCTAAAGACCTCTCAGCTGTTTGAGAGAAGCTACCCACATTTGCAAAGAAAACTCAACTGGCATGCTTTTATTGGCTTAGTCACCCCAACACTCATATTGTAGGTCTTGTCCAAGAGCTGAAATAATAACAGGCAGGAGAATTAGACATAAAGGAAAGAACAGGGTGTGATTATATGATAAACCAAAGCATTTCAGTCATGAGACCAGAAATACTTGCATCAGAGGGAGCTCAGAATAGAAGTGGAGCATCAAGCATTTTGGCCACTGGAGTACCACAAAGATCTAACGTTTTCACAATTGACTTTAATAGCCAGATCTCAGCATCTTTGTTGTAACTCTGTAGTCAAAAGCATGTTACGCAGGCAAGTCCAAGGGCTTCACCTGGCTCAGTTCCAGAAGAGGAGACTCACCAGATCTGACATAGCTGGTATTGGAGAATACTTATTTGAGCAAGATCTGTGGGAAGCTCTCCACTTATATTAGTGTCATCCTTCACCTTGATGATAACTAAAAATAAAGTGCTGCAATAATCAACCAGATTGACTAAGACAGATGCTGCTTTTAACATGTGTACTGTAATTAACTTACACAAGGCTAGAAAGCTCCATCTCATCTCTTCCCACAGCGGAGGAAGTTTGGCTTTCTAATAATAGGAGCTGGTAACACATGTTGAATTATAGAGTAATCAAAGTTGGTTTTGGCATGAACAATACAGATTTATCGTGCTTCCATTTAATCCCCACGTCTGATGGGCATTCATCTCCCTATGGACCGGCTGCTTTTCTCATTGCTCCTTCTGAACTTTCCCCTGGCATAAGGTGAAGCAGAAATTCTTCTCAGTAAGAGGGGAGGATTGCTCTCCCTTGACAATGCATGTGCTGACTTGCTCTCACATGCCATATGGTTTGCACACACTAGTCGGCAGCCACACATACACATCGCAGCTAATCTGGACACCCGTTGTGTGTGCACACCCACAGAAAACCTGCTGCAGCTATAAGCTGTGTGCTTCAGTGAGAGTGCCCTCACGCTGAACTGTCACATACGGGATTGCACAGCGCTGTGTGAGCAGCTGATAAAACATGCTTCATTGCCCTCTTCCATTTTCCAGCCTGCATGCATGCAACATTGTGCAATGTCCTTTCATTGCCTCTTGCTGCTGTTGACACAGACATCCGCTATTCTGGGTCACAGCCTTGAGAGTAAATGTTAGTTAGCACTTTCTAGGTTATTAACTTTCCTCAGAAATCCTCTCCTATCACATCCTGATTTCAATCAGTCTTAGCACACTTCCTGGCACGCCAGATGTCTTGGAATCATCACTGGCATCACCACTTCCCTCCATCATACACAACCTTTTCCCTTCCTCCAGCCCTTTCTTGGCCAAGCACACCTCAGGTAGTGATCTAGCAGGAGTGCAGTTCAGGAAGCCAGTTCCTTGCTGGCCTTGGTCTCACCAGCTCGGTAATACCCACAGTAAAGGGTGACAGCAAGGGCTTCTGTGCATTCTGAAAACCCAGAACCAACACTGGCCAGTTAATTTGTGTTACTGAACCATGTCCCATGCCTTTTTGTGAGTGTTTCTTGCCAGAATAAGAGGCCCATAATGCCCTCGGATCTCTAGCTTGCCTTGTCAGCATTCCCTCCTTCACACATGCAGAGCACCCTGGAGGTAACACAGAAACCACCCCTCTTCAACTCACTACTTCAGATCAGCTTGACTGATGATAACTGACTCTCATTCTACTCTTATATTTGCTGCCTGCATTTCCCTGTGCTCTTAGATTTGCAGAGCCATTTGTCCTGGTCTGACTCCTACATCCACACGTAAAACACACCCCCACAATAATATTAGCGCAGTTTGCGTAGACGCTTGCCACAAATCCTCATTCTTGAAGCTATGTCTCTAAGGCAGAAGAGCACAGCTGTAATGGGCCAGGAGTGCAGAGAACCCTCAGCCACAGAGGCTGCACCTCCCCAAACCCATGCTCAACAGGCATCACAGGCAAAGACTTCAACCTCCTCTGGAGACTGCGCACACAAGCAGCACCCTCCCAAGCTGCTGCATCTCCACATTTTTCTTGCTTTGGCTATGTGCAACTTTGCAGACCTGCTGGGGACAGGCAGCATCTGAAAATGTCACCTCAGTATCCTCAAACGTCAGCTGGAAGTGGGCAATGGGGAAGTCATTCAGATGCAGTTGAAGAATAATTTATGTTGCTCCCACAGGTTGTATCCTCTTAGGATACCCAAGAGAAAGCTTCTGGCCACATTCACATGGCATAGCATAGACCTCTGGAGGTAGAAAGAGCTTGGGAGTGTTACTAAACACTTCCAGGGATCCACCAGGCTTACAACGCCCTGGGTGGACAAAGCTAGAGATGATGTTTCCTGACTGTCTAGTCCAATACAGACTTAACAAATTCAGCCTTAAATTCACTTCGGTGTAAGACCTGCCTATCTCTTGCTGCTTACGGTGTTTAGCTGTTAATGCAAAGCAGTGGTCACTCACAGCACAAGTACTGTGCTGAGAGGAGTCAGTCTAAGAGGATTAGATTAGTACATCAGTGCAGCTTTCCTTCTGATTTATTAAACAAGAAGAAGGCATAAAGCAAGAAAGCATTCTAGTAATGGGAGAGAGGACGTGCACAGAGAAGATGGAGAGGCAGACTGTAACCATGTTAACTAAACCAACCCTGCAGAGTTCACAGTTCTTTACGACTTTCATCCCTATCTGTTGAGCTTCCTAATGAGGACATGTGATTTCACTTTGCTCTCACGTCACTTCAGCTGATGCAGATCAGGTTTGCTCCTGACTGTTCTGTATGTTAACATCAACAACAGAGAGGTCATGTCCCTAATGCCCTCATTAGAGGCAGCTCCGATAGCCCTGAGCAATCTGGGTGCCTGCTTCACTGCACTCAGACACATCTAAGGAAAAAGGGCTTAGCAGCAGAGCCTGAGCATGCTGAAACCATGAGGGATATGAGCACGATGAGCTGGTGCAGGTTTTACAGCTCGCCCTGAAACTCAATAGCTCCCTTTGCCTGTGTGCTGGGATAGTATCTCAGAGGCAGTCTGCTGTGCGTCTGAGGGGCTCTGCACCATGTCCATGCTGCAGCTGCCTTCTAACCATAAGATAAAGGCATTGTGGAGAGAAAAAAGTCAGAGGATGCTCTTTCATGATCCAGTCTGCTGATGTGCTTCCCCAAGGCTTTATTTACAGCTCTGCTCTTCACTATGGACAAGTACTCTGAGCTGTGACATAATGCACTGCAGCTTTGATTGAGACAAGAAGCACAGTGGGGTAGTCAAACAATTGGAGAAACGGGTAAAGAAAGCAGCAGTGTCCCCACAGCATTATCAGAACCAGAGAAGTACCATTTCAGGTCACATTTGAAACTAAACACTGCATTTCAAAGCAGGATGCTTTGATTCATGCTAAGCACACTCATAATTAAAACAAAGTACCAGTACTTTGCTAGTGGAAGACAAGGAAATCCTGCCAAGAGTCAAGTTTCATGCCATAGAAGCTATATATTACAGTAAGTACAATGTGCTGGACACTTCTAGCATCCCTCTAGGCGCTCTCAACATCACCTACCCCAGGCAGCAACATACCAGCACTTGCTGTGCTGCAGTTACACACATGGTTTTCCAAAGCTTGTACGTCAGTTGAATCCAGAAGTCTGCATCTAAACATGAAAAAGCTTCTCAAGTAGACACATGTAATGCAAATGTAACTTTCCCATCTCTCTTCCAACCCAGAAGAATGACATCTCAGTTTCCTCAAACTTGCGCCTTTGGACCAAGGGTTAATCATAACAAAGCTCCAGCTCTTCCAAAGGGAAGTTAAAAAGGAATTGAAATGGTGAAATGGAAACGTGTAGCAGAGGCTCTGGCTGCGCTGACTTCTGGTTTGCAAATGGTTCCAGGTAGGCATTGCTGCTCTGAAAATGTCAGTGACTTACAGAAGAGAACTCAGACTTGAAAATACAATACACACACAGAGTGAATGGCTGCACAAATGGCCCATTTAACATTTATCCACCTACTTTTGGTGCCTTATTATAAGCCAGAGCTTTTCCCCTCATACTTCTCTTTCCTATGTAACAAGAGTCACAGGAGAGTGGAGTTCAAGCATCTGACCAGGACAACTCTGTAGTTTGAGCATGTAATTCTCAGTAAAAGATCCCCCTTCCCCTCCAATGACAAAGAGGAATCCATTCTTCCTAGATCAGACCGATTTTCAGATGAGCAGAGTCAAGAGCCCTGGCTGCCAATCTGGGAGGGAACCTCACTGCCGGAGAACATGGTTCTGAGCAAGCAGCAGCAGCTCACAGGCCATAGGAGGGTGGCTACAGCAGAGTGGGAGAGGAGGTGCAGAAACTAGTAATGAGACAAGAGAGCAGGGAATAGGCAATTTGGAGACCAAACCATCAGAGAGGATGAAGACCTTGATGGGGACTGAGAACCAGGACAAGAGTAGATTGGACTCCCATGAAGTCACATGCTCCCAGAAGCTGGGATCTCCCTGAGTGCAGCCCCCCAGGCTGACTGGGGACAAGGTATTTGTCAGCGCTGAGAAATGCCAAGCTCTGCTGCTGCCATGGGGTCTCCAAGCCTGAAGGAACAAGAGCAGAGCACAGCCCTATCAGCATTCTCTGACACCTTCTCAGCCAGGTACAACACAAACCCCAGCTACTGGTTTTCAGCAGAATTACCCTTTATGGCAAGATAACACCATGCAGCAACTGTAAAGGCAACAAAATTCAGCTGGCTGCTTCTTCTGTGACTCAAAGTTCTCAAAATGTAGTCAGAGCACTTTCAGCTAGTTTCACTTGAAAAAAGTCAAGCAAACCCACGAGTTTCACACAAAACATAAGCCATAAACCATCAAAGGTTCCGTTAGAGGGTTGGTGAACTTTAGCAATGCCTTTGATGAAAATGGTCTGAGTTTCAAGTGTGTAATGAAACCCCAAATCATTCAAGTTTCACATGGTTGCAAATATTTCTCACAGTTCTGATCAAAGGTGTATTCAGCAGGGAAGAAGCTTTGATTTTGCAGTACAGGGGACGTGCTGAAATTTTCAAAGCCAGGCCCTGGGATTTAGATGAGCAGTTCTTCTTGGAAGAGATACAGCTAAACTTAGCAATGCTTAGGGGGAAACAATGTGAAGATGGCATATTTGGATTACTCCTTTTACCCCTAACCTCCTTCCCAGGGGGAAGTTTTAATCCCCTTCTCTGACATTCAGGAGGCTGCGTGCCCCCACAGCATTCTTAGGTTCAGCACTGTCCTCCCTACATACCCATTTCCAATACTCTTTCTTGACTTCACTCTCACAGCTGCTGTCATTGCTGCTCTGTAGCACAGCACTGCAGAGGAAAAACTCAAGTGTGTCTTAAGGAGGAGGCATTAATGCTGTTAGAGTGGTGGGTGATCCATATTCCAGTAGACCAGTGCAAAAGGCACAGGACATAGCCTGGAGGTTTCCCTGGATACCTATACAGGGTCCCTCCACTACCTTATGTCTCCCAGGCCAGCACCACCTTGGGTGGACCAGGAAAGCAGCTGCATCTTCCACGGCACTCAGTGATGAGACCCAATTCCTCCCAGAGCCAGAGGCATATGTAAATGTCTGGTTTTAATACCACTGCCTTGCTGTGAAGTCTTCATTTGTGACAAAGATTTCCATAGCAACAGACTGATCTCACTAGTAGGACTGTGGTCCCCTTGGAAGAGAAGGTGGAAGGAAAGAATAGAGAAAGCACAACCCTGCACAAAATGCTATAAGGAAGCTGATACAAGTATTTATGCACAGAGAACCAGGCTTCAGCAGGTCAAAACTCCCAACAAATGGGAATTCACCAGGAAAGCTGTGCAGAGGATGCTGTGTACTCATTAGACTGGGAGTAAGGAGACCAATCACATCTCCTCACTTTGATTTGCCTGTGCACAGCACAGGAATCCCAATACTGCACGCCTTTGCTGTGACACCTTGCCTGTAAGGGACATGTTACAGGTACCTTGGGAGCAGAGGAACACTTTGAGGTGCTGCAGCCCTCCAGCTAGAGGTGCGTAGAGAACAGATTGCATACCATGCGTCAGCAGGTGTAAGCTCTTACGACAGCCCTGCCAGATATTTGCTGTATCCCCAGATCACCTCATAGCCTATTTTTGTCCTCCAAAGGCAGCAGCCAGTAACACTGACCTACCAGACTGTTCCATAATTAGCCACAAGCTAAACAATGTTTAGATACTGCCTTTAAATCTGTAGTTACTTGCCACTGCAGGAATGCAAAGCTTTGTCACACTTATAGATATAACTCTTTTACACCAAAGATACATTGCAGATGCTGCTTTCCCCAAGAACAACCCATTTTACACACAGCCTGGCATGATATACTACAATTCATTCCCACATCCAGCTTCTGATCAGTACAAATAACATGTACATGTATTACAGAGCCTTCAACTGGTGCCTAAGAGACAGCAACAGTGTTTGGTCAGAAAGAGCTGGGGCAGCCAAGAGCTCTTTTAAGGCAACAGTAAGTTTTTCTTTGTAATATGTTTTGCTTCTTGATAATGTTGCTGTTCTCACAGAGATATTACAGTAAGTGGCTTGGTTGAACCTTGTGATTCTAATAAATAAATCACATCACAGCAATTTAACCACAAAGGTAGCACCTTTGGCTGGCATATTTCACTTTAATGGGTCTAGAGGCACTTATGCAGAAAGCCCTGCAAAGGCAAAGCAGACGTTTTTTCTGCATTCTGAGTAACTCCCTATTTAGTTGCTTTTAGTGCCCAAGTAAAAGGCACTGTTAAAACAGCTTGAAAGATTAGATGCTTCAACAGGGAGAGAGCAAGATCCAGCATCACTGCAAACTTTATCTTTAGCATTAACTGACTTAACACTTAACCCAGCACTACCAAAACCCAGTGTTCCTGAAATTCAAGCCTATTAAAGGTCTGACTGCTTTCTGAGATACTGACAAATATGTTGAGGAGCTTTTCTTACATAGATTTCTCTGAAGGCCTGAATGTTTTCATTGCTGAAGGAATCATTGTGAGAATTACAATAATTTCCTTACTAAAGCTACTAAAGGATGTCCCCAGAAGACACATTCAGGTCTCAGGTTTTAGGATGCCTGTGGAGATTCATGTATTTGTTAACAATGCCCACATATATTCAGTTCTGTTACCACTGCTAGCTTCCACCCAACAGAATCTCCCCGCCTTGCTTCTCATATCTCCTACCCCATCACTCCCAAAGCAGAAAGTTGAGTTAAAGAGTGCCAGAAAAGAAAATCAGCCAACCAAACCCTCTGATTCAGAGAAAACTCCAGGAACATACTCGCCAACAACGTTTTCCAGTTGACAAGCAGGTATTCCCTATTGCGGCTCCGGGGGATAGCTTCTCCTAACGTGCGTCCCCGTATTGCCACACAGGCCGTCCTTATAGAGTCACTTGAGCATACAGGAGGCTACACACGGATTACATCATTTTCCAGAAAGTTTCCAGCATACATACAAGATGCGGCGGTGGTCTTCGAAAGTCATTTACTTCTTCCAACAATCTTCATCGCCGCTGGCAGTCTTTGAAGCACCAGCTTAATTAACATAATTAATAAACAGCTTAATAAACATAGGAGTCATCCTGTTCCTCTACTTATCAAGTAGCTTAACTGCTCCCATTCTGGACCTCTGCTAGTCGGGACACTCCCTAGTAGATGTTTATATCAACTTAATGGGCTCATTAACACAGCAATCTTCCTGTCCCTCCACCCATCAGCCAGTTTAACTGTGCCCATCCCCAGGTCCTGTTTTTCTATTTTATTTTTCTTACACTTTTTGTACTAAGGTTCTTAGGACCTAAAACTACCTTCAAGCACCCCCATTGCAAAGCCATCAGACTTAACCTTACTTGGAATTGATAAGGTTTTGTGTTTTGCGCCTCCTCCTTTCACCTCAAACAAAAACCCTTATGAGCAGGAGAAGAGCTATCACCACCACCTTGCAAAGCTTAAACAGGGTACTTACCAGCCAGCTCAAAACACAGAAGATCCCCCATCTCAATCCAACATCCTGAGCAAAATAACATCAACTCTTTCCACACCAGCAAACCCAAAAGCCTTTTAGGACCAACCTTTTATTCCTCACGGGAGTAAACAATCAGCTTCCTGCCTGATTTGCTGAATTGGGTATTTCCTCCCCCCTCATGCAAAAGAGCAGTTAATTATTTACAAAGCTGTCTGTAATGCTCTAGTTTACATGCTGGAATTTACATGATTTATTGAACAAAATAGCATTTTAAAAGAAATCCTGTCATAGATCTGTCATCCTTAAAAGAGCCTGAATGGTTTTTTCCCTAAGAAGTGAACACACGCAGGAACTGCTGAAGATGCCGTCTTTTGTTTGCAGCCATTTACCCGCATAAGTCATCTCCCTCCTCCCTTTCATTCATAGGTTGGTGATGAAGTCTCATTAGCTGCCTAACCTTTGTGAGCATGTTGATGTTGCAGCAGGAACTGCTTCATGAAGAAGATTATTCATTAATCATGAATTCCTCAAGGACTGTCTGAAAAACCTGGGCCGGTCAGCTGCTAACCCTGTGCTGATTAGTGGCCCAGAGAGCAGAGCAGTGGGAAATTAAAAGGGTATTTAACCCTTGCTAGGTGGTTTGTGGGGTTTCCTTTTAACCCGAGCCTCTTTTTATCCTGCTGTGGAAAATCAGTTTTGTTCTGACAAAACATTTGGTAGTGATTGTGGTGGATTGTTTGGCTAAAAAGCTTTACAAATTGAGACAAGGAGGCACCAAATGTAATCAGTTCTAAGTAATGTTAAGTTTGATGGCTTTGTAATGGAAAATAACTGAGACGCTTGAAGGTAGCTGATATAGTTTTAAGTTCTTAGTATCTTAGTACAAAAAGTGTAAGAAAAACAATAGGAAAATGGGACCTGGGGATGGGGAGTATCTGGGACTAGCAGATGTCCAGGATGGGTGCAGTTAAACTAACTGATAGGCAGAAGGAAAGGATGATTGCTATGTTTGTGGTGTTAATGAACCCATTAAGCTGGTGTAGATGTTTACTGGGGAGTATCCGAGACTAGCAAATGTCCAGGTTGGGAGCAGATAAACTAACTGATAAGTAGGAGGACAGGATGATTGCTATGTCTGTAATGTTAATTAAGCTGGTGCTTCAAAGACTGCCAGCAGTGATGAAGATTGTTGGAAGAAGTAATGGACTCTCAAAGACCACCACCACGTTTATGTACACATGCGGGAAACCTTCTGGAAAATGATGTGCGGCCTCATGGATACGTATGGATGCCCAAGTGGCTCTATAAGGATGGCCTCTGTGGCAATACGGGGACACACGTTAGGAGGAGCTATCCCCCGTGTCTCCCGGCCCCACAATTAAGAATACCTGCTTGTCAGCTTGAAACGTTGTTGGTGAGTCTGTTCCTGAAGTTTTCTCTGAATCAAAATGCAGGAACCAAGATTTCCTTTTTCTGTTTCAGTATGTTCTTGAACCAATATCCCATTCAGAAGGGAACTGCTGCTGCGTGCTCCTGCACATTATTTGTTACGGACGCAGCCTGTGATACTGTGGAGCCTGATTTCTTACTGTGAAGAGCTCCATACTTCTTGGAGCTGGACCTTCTCTAAATTCAAAGTCAGAGCCTGCAGCCTCCAAATGCAATTAGCTGAGTAGTGTTTTCCTTAAGCGGCACTAAGGCCTAATGCATTTAATGCTGAGTCAAAACGGTTGAAACTGAACTTCAAACAAACATATCAATCATTTTTCCTCCATTGGATTACACCTGTATCAATCACAATCTTCACAACAACCATAAACCCACTGTTCCTACACTTCTCACTGCTTTAAGTATCAATGTCCTTGCACTTGGCATGGGCGACCTGCATTCTAACTCATCTTTTGTCAGGTGAAATGTCTTCTAATTTCCTTTTTTGACAGGCAGGTATGATCCATAACTGCTAAAACACTAGGTCCATTTGTTATTGCAGGAAATGATGTAACTTAATAGAAGTTACCCTGTAAAATATGAGAATAACAGAAGTTTGGCTGTAGGTAAAAGCTAGATATATTCAAATAGAAATCAAGTTCACATTGGGCCAGTGGCAGTACATAAATCAACGAGTCAGGTTACTGAGAGATAGATATGGAGTCTTTTGAACTGAGGTCCAGTGTTCTTTTGAAGCACTGCTCTGCTGCCAGTCACTGGCTTTGATGTAGAAACCCTGGTGTGAACTTTGCTTGCCTGTGCTATCAGGAAGATCATGATAATCATAATGGTCGATTCCGGCCTTAAAATCCCTGGCAACCTAAAGCAGTGAATCTGAGTATGAATTTTTCAACACTGACACTAATGTCTCTCTTCTGCAGAGCTGAGCTGTGGAAATACTTGACAGCAGGTGAGCTCAGCAGCTCACACCAGAGCATCTGTGGAAAACATTCCGAGCATGATTATGGCAAATTACTGCCTTGCATCATGTTAGGGATGTAATCGATGAAGTGCAGTATCTTCTCTTGTTCCAACTGTTGACAGCAGAAGGATGCTCCCAGCCCACTCCGTGCCGGGCTCCCCTCTGATTTTGGGCAGGCTGGAATTACTCTAGCTAATGGAGTGACTCCTGGCTTTTGTATGTGAATGATGTGAGACTCCAGCCTCAGGGGATGCAAAAAATGAGCCATGTTTTCCTCTAGTCTTGCAATACAGGAGAAAGATGTGTGCATAATCACAGATAAGGACATCCATTTGATGTGAGATTTAAGCACCCAGATTGATGAGATAAACCTTTGACTAAGTCTTAGCTGTCTGTTGAACCAGCTAGTGTTGGACCCAAGAGCCCCTACACCTACCATTAGAGGACAAAGTGACACAATGCAATAGATATGATGTGGGAAAGATAAACGTTACTGAGCAAAGACATGAGTCCCTTCTGGGTTGCAGCATGTGCCAAACTAGAGTGCTGCCACCTGCTTCTGTTCTGTATTTAATGAATATTCCCTGAACAAAAGAAAAGGATATGCAAATCACTACTAGATGAGGCAGAAGAAAAAAATATCTCAAGACACAATCATCTCCTTCCCCTGCCTATTGAGCTGCAGTTACACTTTTTGGTGCAATAGGATAACAGCAGCAGCAATTTGAACTTCCCATCAGACTGACTCTGTGTTCCTGAGCTGTTACCTTAATCCACCATCTCCTCAACAAAATGGGAGTCTGGTATCTTGGTCTTGATTAGTTCTTAGCCTGGCCGTCACAGAATGCCAGGTAGATAAGCCATTGTGGTAGGGAAAACTAATAACACCACTACATGCTGGTGACTTCAGTGCCTGGCCTGAGCAGCCAGAAAATGACCTGGGCCTGTAGTCAGCAAGCATTGGAGAGTCTGGGAACTTTTCCACCAACCCCAGTGGACACTGGGTTAGGTTTTTAGGGTCTTAACTCAGATACATTCTGCAGTATTCTTGAGTATCACCTGTGGGCCCTAAGCAATGCTCCAGAGGTGCTCTGCAGCTCAAGCCCTTGCTTACCCAGGCTAGGACTGAGCAGAGATGGGAAAGCTGAGAAGTTCCTATCTCAGTCCTAGTTCTCTGAGCCCAGTCACTGGCAGTGTTCGCCCATTTTCTGAGCCTGTGGTTTATGTTGTCATTTGCAGCCATTTATCCTCTTCCTTGGTTGGTGGTTGAAGGATCTATCTCAGGCAGATTTTATGTGGGATTTTCTTGTCAAACTCTGCCTGCAGCATCCTGGAAGGAAAATGAGAGGTGAGGATGAAAGTGCCACCTCACACAAGGAGGCCTGAGGGACCAGCAGAGTGCCCAGGACATGCAATGCCAGGTTGATGGCTTTACGAGCAGCTTGGCTAGAACATGTGTTCTTCCAGTGTGTTGTTCTGTGATGCACTCATGAAACAAGACTGTCCTCCTGCTTTGTACAGCTGACCACAACAGCTCTCACTTCAGAGAGAGCATTTGGAGCTGGCAGAGGGAGAGATAAAACATAGAAGTTGCTTTGGGCTCCAGCTCCTAACACTGCTGTGGAGCTGAATCCTCCTTGCCCATTCAGTCTTGGCATGCTTTTACACAGGGTGCCCTGATTCTTCCTCTCATCTGCTTCAAACATGGGATTAGGCAAAGCATTCAAAATCAGGAGCAACCACTGAAAAAACCCTTAACCACTAAATAAACAAACCCAGGCCGTCACAGGGTAAAATCGATTCCTGTTAGTATTCTGTGCAGTGCAATAGAAGCAATTCTACTTAGCCGTGCCTTAAATGCCGCTATATGTCACACTTTGCAGGAACTGATAGTTCAATTTTCAGCATATTGATTTCCAGTTAAATCAATGGTTTTGAACAAGTTCACCTGCTCAGCCCGCGGAGCAGAGTTGAGATACCCAATCTGCAGCAGGGGCGCACAGAGAGGCCTGAAAAGGTAATTGGGGCTGTAGGAGATGGTGTTATGCTGCTCACACATGTAACATAGCTGAGCTTCAGGACAAAAAGGATGTTTTGCTTTGTTCATTAAGGAGCTCATTTGTGTAGGAGCACCCAGAAGTTCTGCCAGCGGGAGCTTAGGGTTATAAACAAGGGAGTGTGTTCAGTGACAAATATGTATGCAGCATTTTGCACAACGGATGAAGGCCAAAGGAGGAAAAGAGCTATTGAAGTGTAAGGGAAAATATGGCAAAGAACACAAAACAATTCAGGACTTCTTTCCAAGAAGGTGACCTCACCATAGAGTGTAGTAGCAAAGAGACATTGGTGCATTGGTAAAGAATGGTGAGGAAATCATGCATGCTTTCTATGTCTGCAAAGTTCATATAAACCAAAACCCTCTCTTTCACCTCTGGCATCACCCCAACCAACTGAATGCATGTGGTATGAATGGTCTTATTCACATAGTCTGAATATACATAGCAATTTTGGCATCAACTTACAAAATGGCAAGAATAGTACCTTCCTTACTCTGTCAGTACTCTGAATACTAAATCCTAAAGGAAAAAGATTTGCAGGGGTTTAGATAAGATCTGAACATCTTGCCACAAATCAAGTTAGGCAGATACAGTTTGGAAGAGTCATTGTTTGCCTCACTGTGCTTTGGGCATGGATCCAAATATTCTAGGTCTGAAAACACCCACCCTGTCCACCTCAGCACTGTAACCTCTCCTCACTTGTGCTTTTAAAGTCTGTGTTAGTTCCATGGTGGTCTATTGGCACTGCCTATCGCAACCTATGGGAAATGGCCACCAAGGGCAGGAACAGACCCCTGAGCATTCCAGGCACCGGGGCTGCCTGGGTCAGCACCATAAAGGTTTCCTCTGGAGGATGCTGGGTGGTAGAATCCGCATGACATAGTGCCCACAGCAGTCACAACACGCTGGGGCAGGATAAAAGGAGGGCATCCTCCTGTGCCCCACTGACAGCCTGTGCAGCTTCACTGCTGGGACAGAGACATCTCGGAGGAAGTCTTTAATGAGTTGGTAGAATTACTTGGAGAGGGCAGAGGAAGGAAGGCTGGAAGGTGGACAAGGAGCTGCAAGGGCAGCTCCTGGGTGGGCCACATTTAAAGTTCTCCTGATGGAGTAGATTCTTTCCTCAGCCTTCTGGGAGCAGCTCCTCAGGAGATGAAAACCATCAGCTTCAGGAGTTGCTCAATGCCATTGGGCTTTTCCAGCTGGATAGCAGTTGCAAGACTTGGGAATGAGAGGCACTGCAGAGCTCACTGTTCTCATCCCCTGAGGGGCCAGGGGCAGCAGCAATAAGAAATGGGGTGCACAGATGGTGAAGGGGGTCCCAGTGCTTTGGAGCACCCACTGATGTCCTGGTAGGCATGGGAAAGATTCTTGTTCCAAGGCCAGGGGCACTTTTCATGCATGGAAGCTGCTGAGATGCTGGCTTCAGGTTGAGGGAGAATAATGGTTGGGCATCTTCTGGGAGGCATGACCAGCCCCTAGCAGGGCTCCTTTGGACCATTTTGGCTGCTCATGTTCCACAAAGGTGGCTCTTGTGCTTCCCATCCAGGGGGAGGAAGCTGAAGCAAAGATCTCTGCTGGTCCTTACATTGAGCGGTTACATCAGCCCTAGACAGAGAAAGAGGACCTCATGCTGGAGAGCTAATACCTTGTTCTGCAAAACCAATATTTTCCATGCAGGAAGAGCAGATAAGTCCATAAGATCTAGGGACAACACTCAAGTCAGCTGTTACAGCTTGTATAGTTAGCTATAACTGTATAGCTAATGCAGCCCTGGGACAGAGAGTCACCATTTTTCCTTACTGAGGAGAACATTTAGCCATAAGATGCTGCAGTTTTTCCTTGGAAGAAAGCTTCCTGAGCACACCTTAAAATTTGCACCGAGTGTGCTAACATAGAGCAACCTCAGGTTGGAGTAGTGGGATAAATTAATCAACCAGCATGGCTCTGACCCCACGCTCACAGCTAGTTACTAAGCACCGTGCTGGATGTGGGTGCTCAGCACAGCAGGCAGCAGCAACCCCAGAGCCCTGGGCTGGAGCATTTATGTTCTTGTTTGTTCTTCTTTTTGAAAGGAATGTAGCAAAAAATACCACAGGCTCTTAATGGCCAAGGCTACGCTTTATCAGAACACAAGGTAATGAATTAGAACAAGACTGGCAAGAGTAAATGCCACCCGGAAAACAAATCATCCTTTCAGGTTAGACCTGGCTTTCTGGATCAAAACAAGTTCCTTGAGGGTCTTTGTCTGTCACCTCTGCTTCCTGGCTGTGAGTTGTTCCCTTCGGCAGCCCAGAAAGCTCCCCAAGCATCTCCTGGTGATGCTGGTGGCTGTTATCTTCACTTGCCCTCTTATTGTCAGCGCTGTCTCCAAGACAATGCTATATCACAGAATGAGTAGCCCTGATTCCACGTGCTTGTAGTGAGGACAATACAAACAGCCCTTCTTGCCTGGTTACACCACTGCTTTGGCAGGATATCTCAGACCAGGGACTATGAACAGGTAAGATAGTTTTATAACTGTCTGCTATTTACAGACCCTCTTCTTACTGGAACCTTCTCAGATTATGGAGAGGTAGTATTTGGTGAGCATTCCCATATAGGACATTGCTAATGATTGTGGTCAGCTGAGACTAAGAAGAAGGTTTAGTCAGAGATAGGCTGGGCAATTACTGAAGGTTGCTTTTAGGCATAGGGGACCTTTCCTGGTGGGAAAGCAGAAATAAGGGTAGTGGGTTTTGTCCATTGTGCTCCTCTAACAGTGAAGGAAAATAGGTGATGCTTGAAAAGAATGTGCTTATGAGGATAAGTGAAGTATCTGAGGAGAAAGCTGCTTTTCTTTATCTACTGGACAAACTGGGAAATGCAGCAGGTACAGGAGTGGCATAAAGTGCTCTGGCTTTGTTCAGGATACCTGGGGTTTTGATAAGTCCTTTTGTGCTTTTCAGTCATATGCTTCTGTACTGTGATGGGTAATATTTATCAAGTTGCTTTGATCATTTTGTCTGGACTTCGAGTATCAATTCATCTCCTTTTGCCTGCTTTGGGTTACCTCCCTTTTTGTATGAGCAATCTGTCAGAGGAATGCGCTCTACAGAAGTTTGTTATTTCTTTCCCTCTGAAGGTGAGTGGTGAAGTGTGGCTCTGCTGCTGTCTCTTTAATCTTTTAATCTGTGTGTTTTCTGGGTACAAAGCAATTTCCCAGAGGGTGAACCATTGCCTGCTGTGTGCTGCTCTTGTCTCTCCTAGGCCCCTTATGGCACGTGTGGGGTGAGAGGCTTAGGAGACATTCAGAGGCGTGTGCTTCGGTGTGCTTATGTGGCATGTGAGGTAGGCTGGGAAGCAGGCATCCCAGAGCAGAGAATGTCTCTTTTCCTGGTTGCAGACCAGGTTATGTACTCATAGGTTCAAGAGCAGTCAAGCAGTGTGCCAAGTAAAACAGCAAGGAGCTAATGGTGGGAGTCCAGCAGCTGTGAAAGTGCACAGAACAGGCTTCACCCTAATGGGCTTGTTACATTAGATGCAGCCTAAAAATGTTGATGTGCCTTGAGTCAATACTGTTGGGAAGGCACAGCATAAAATCCAGTCTACCAAGTTGTTTCAGATCCATGGTGACTTCACATTGTACCAGCTCTGGTAGTGCTGCTTTCTTGGCAGTTTTGCTCCACAGGCATTATCTTACCCCTGCATCCTACCCTCTGAGCCCTCCATGTGCTAATATTACTGGGCTGAGAAGCACAGGGATTATTTTAACAAATACGTATGAAAGTCTCCCTGATACATTGCTATGCTTTTGCATATCTGCCCGCAGCAGAGTTCCAGCTCAACAATATGAGACATATCAGTGCAATCAGCGTCCTTCTTAGTAAATAAAGGAGTGCAACTTGCTTTAATCTTTCTGGTTTGTTTCTTGGGCCCATGACAGGTCGAGGGCTGTCCCACTCAGTGGCTGCTTTCTCATCTTTCCATGCTCTTAGACACTGTAGGGCAGTTTTCTCCAGAGGCAGGTTTGAGCTCTCTGCTTCAGCACTAGTGGAGCTGACAAGCCCAAGCAGCTCACAAGCTGAATCCAAGGTTGAAAGCCAGGAGGTTATTCAGGGAGACATATGGAAGCATTATGGAATAGGAGCTAGAAGCTGTTTCCTCCTTTTCTGACCTATTGTTAGTGCAGTTGCAGGGGTTAAGGCAAACTCCACAGTTCTGCTCTTTGCTTGTAACCAGCTCTCCAGCATCACTGCAAGGAGCTTCCTTTTAGCTTGATAGATTTTAGACTTTAATTTTTCCTGGTTCTGAGTTTGTGACCCTCCAGCACACCTGAGCTCATGGAGCACAAAAACATTTGCTGCTTCCCCCCCCTCCCCC
>JAOEHY010028223.1:7265-27535 GCA_025447955.1 Psilopsiagon aurifrons
GGGCGCAGGAAGGCACCGCGCCTGCTGTACGGGATGGATGATCCGATTGCTTCGATGGAGGCGGTCGGCAAGGTGGGACTGCTGCAGCGGATCGAGGCCTATGCACGTCGCAAGGATCCGCGGGTGACGCAGGTGATGGCAGGTCTTGCCGCCGAGCATGACGTGGTGATGGTGATGCGTTCGGACGGGGTGCTGGCGGCGGATGTGCGGCCACTGGTGCGGGTGTCGGTGCAGGTGATCGTCGAGCAGAATGGCCGTCGCGAACGTGGCGGGCATGGCGGCGGCGGGTAGCGGCGCCTCCGGGAGCGGCATGGCGCAGAAGACGTGGGAGCTGGCCAACAACATGCAGGAGGCGCAGAGCATCGACGAGATCTACAAGTACGACCGCAAGCAGCAGCAGGAGATTCTGGCGGCCAAGCCCTGGACCAAAGAGTAAGAGGGAACGGGGTGGGCGGCGGGGCTCGGAGGGGCGGGCGGCGGGCCGGCTGGAGCCTGAGGCACGGCCCGGGCGGCGGGGCTGGCTCTGATGGCTTCCGCGGTCTCTGTCTTGCAGCCACCATTATTTCAAGTACTGCAAGATCTCGGCGCTGGCCCTCCTGAAGATGGTGATGCACGCTAGGTCGGGGGGCAACTTGGAAGTGATGGGGCTTATGCTGGGCAAGGTGGATGGGGAGACCATGATCATCATGGACAGCTTCGCCCTGCCGGTGGAGGGCACCGAGACTCGCGTCAACGCTCAGGCGGCCGCGTATGAGTACATGGCTGCGTACATTGAAAACGCGAAGCAGGTAAGAAGTGGCGGAGCGTTTTTCTCCCCCTCCATGATATAGCTGTGGATCTTGTAAGCTAATCGCGCAGGAACATGCTCTGGGGTTTGCAGGCCTCCCCCCTTTCACAGTGATAAAAGTGGCTGCCCAGTGCCCTGGTTTTTTTTCCTCAAACATGACTAAGTGAAGTGTTTTGGCACCAAGCAGCCACAGGGGCCTCTAAACATTTTCACATGTCTGTTTCCATGTCTTACAGTAGGTCATCAAGTTCTTCTTGAATTCTCTTATAAATGATTTTCGCTGCTGAGGTTTGTAGCTGTAGTTGGTGGCTTGTAGGTGGAAAAAGGAGGGCGTGTATTTCTAGAATAACTGATACATGTTTCTAAAGCCACCACAAAATTAAATATAAACTAGGTGTCAGAGATGTTTACTATTTGTATATCAGGAATATGGTGTTTATTCTTAACTTTCTTAACACATTTGTGAAGAAAATGCCATCTTCATCATTCTGTATTCAGACATCCATGTCATACTAAGCCTGACTGTGTAGCAAAATTCTTGTGTGCAGAAGGGTAATAGAAATATGAAGCTGCATTGTGGCTGATATAGAAACCAGCATGGCCCATCAGATCACCTACTGGTGTGCTCCTTCCAATACATGGCAATCCCATGCTACAAATAAGCATTGGAATAACTGTAGCTCTCCAGGCTCTAATGTTTTGAGGCAGTTACCCTCTGATTCTTCTTTAATTCTCAAAGTATTTTAAACGAACTGAAATCAGAAGCCCCTTATTTACTCACTGGAAATAACAGAGCAGTATTTGGATTATTTTGGAGAGTAGTACTTCTGTTCACAGCCTTATATGCAGTTAACGGTTATTTAAATAGATGTGGATGAGGCTAGATCATAGCATCAAAAAAGAGTAAACATAATCTAAGAATAGGTATGTTTTGAGACTTTTTTAATAATCCATCCCTACTTATGAGCAAATTTAGAAATAATCTAGTTCCTTTTATCTGGAAAATATTAATGACATAATAATACTGTTGTTGCAGAAAAGTAAGTAACTTGAGAAGATGTGTTTACCTAAACGTATATTCCTACCACCCAGTTCTTAGGTAGAAATAATGGGTTTCAAAATGATTAATCTATGGCATAATAGTAGTATCTTTTCATATT
Organism: Psilopsiagon aurifrons; assembly: GCA_025447955.1. Taxonomy (NCBI): domain Eukaryota; kingdom Metazoa; phylum Chordata; class Aves; order Psittaciformes; family Psittacidae; genus Psilopsiagon; species Psilopsiagon aurifrons. The sequence continues at coordinate 9,213 of JAOEHY010028223.1, forward strand.
ATTAGTTCAACTGATGTTTAAAACAGTCCAGATTTATGCAGCAGTACAAATGGGAGATTGAACTTGTGTGCAAATACAACAACTCAGCTTTACTGGTGCTCTGTCAGAGTTTGCTGCTGGCAGTTGCACGTTTGATTTTGGCAAGTAGTTGCTCCTGGAATGACTCATTAATATTAGATTGCAAGTTGATATATTCCCCTGCATAAGCACTTCACAGACACCAGCGTTGTGGTTATTTGCGTCTGTGTAGGCAGGATCTGGTGCTAATATAGTCGAAAAGTGTTATTTGGCTTTGAAAAATAACATGTTCTTCAGTGGTTTGTTGGTCTCTGTATATGGGAGTTATAAAGAAAACATAATAATATTCACCAATTCAAAAATAAACTGAATGTTCCCTTCAGTAGGCAGTTTGCGTGTTCTGTCTCATCTTAGCATTTTCCTGGTTTAACCTTCCTGATATATTCAATATTTGGCAAAACCAACCAGATGATGCATACAAACACACAACTCAGTTAAGAAACTAGCAGATGTGGTCATGCCAGAATTATTCAATCAGGTGTAAAGCAGCCCGTAAGCGATTCTGCAAGAGGGGTACAAAATTAGGCGCAGTGGGTGTTTGTTCTGTTTTTTGTTGTTGTGTTTTATTTGTGGTTTAGTTTTCCTCAGTATTTTTAAGATAGCCAGGGTTATTATTTGGAAACTCCTATTTTGCATTTTTCTGAGCCTAAAAAAATCTCAAAAATTCATCTTCAGCTTTCAGAGCATGCTCTGGCAATAATTTCTGTCACCATGTTTGAAAACATGCCTCTGAAGTTACATTCTAAACCTACCACTAATCTTTCTGCGATGGGTTACTGTACTAAATAAAGAACATTCAGTCTGTACGGACATACCATATATTATATGGAATTATATATATACTTATGTCATAGCTACCCTAAGAAATTTCACACTGCAGAGTCCCAGCTTACAAATCTCACCATGTGTAATATTCTGTACATCAGCTGTCATTGAAGAAGGAGCTCCTAGCTCCTTGTAGTTCTTTGTTGTGTGGTAATAGCTACAAAAGAAAATGCTATTACTTCAGGTTGTATAGTTTCTAGAAAACGGTTTAACAAAATCAGGCGCACATTCAGTATTAGTAAGTTGAGCATCGCATGCTGTGTGTGCAGTTGTTTTTATTCTCTCACTCTGCTGTATGCTGGAAGGCCCAATAGAGGGCAGCTGATACTTTCGGAATGGAGATTAACAGCAGTTTCGTTTTCCTTCACTGCTGGTAGGTTGGCCGTCTAGAAAATGCAATTGGTTGGTATCACAGTCACCCTGGCTATGGCTGCTGGCTCTCTGGGATCGACGTCAGTACCCAAATGCTAAATCAGCAATTTCAGGAACCCTTTGTAGCAGTGGTTGTAAGTACTATCTGTTAGTTGATTAAACTGCGTACCAGATTATGTTGAGGGGATAATAATTTTTAGCTTTCAGTCTGCTAACATTCCAGTAGAATGCATTTTGCATCATGGAAATGTTTGATCTAGATTTTAAATTGGTATTGCCCCTTTTGCTTTGCTGGCCACATGCTGGTCAAACCAGTAGTGTTGCTTGCCAAGGCCATTTTCAATGTGTTATTTCAGGTATGGTAACTGTACAAATCCATGCATTACTCTCAACTTCAATTTTTACTTGGTACTTAAGAAAATCAATATATTGAACAACCCATATTCAACCTCCTGCTATATAAGAAAAATAATTTCTTTTGTTCTCTTCATTGCTTCTTCTGTCAAAATAGTGCAACTAAATAACTAGGTGTTACTTTGCATCTTAAATGCCTTTTAGATTAAATCAACAGCATAGTGCAAGGTAGAAGAAACTACGAAAACTGTTATAATCTGAAGAAACTCTTTGAGCCATCCAGGGTCTTCCAGGCTTCAGATCACATTTGAAATCAAAAGTAAACCTTATTTTAGATAGTACTTGCATTTCCTACTGAAGGAAATGAGGGAAAAAAAAGACTGGAATTAGTCAGAAAGGACTATAATGCTGATGGAAGAATTACATTAGAAAAGTATAAATTACCCTTAAGAAGTATTTCCGTCATTAAATTCTCCTATGTTATGATATAATTTCACAGATTCAGAGCACTTTCCTTGGGACTGCTTTTTTCTTTGGTTTTTCTTATTGTTGGTTTGTGGGTTTTTTCAGTTACTTTTAAAATTAAACAGCGTATTAGTAAGGAGATTCTTTCATTAGTTTCCTGTATTTTCCACCAAAATGCAGCAGATCACAGCATGCTTCTTCTTACTTCTAAGGGTTATAAGATTAAAATGCAGACTTTTATTATGGTTTATTGATTTTAATGTATTTCGGAAATAAGGAAAATAAGTTGGAAAAAATGGTCCATATAAGGCTGTTGATATTTCTGTCTTTGTAGGGTCGAATCTCATACCAGTGGCTGCTGACTGAAAAAGTACCGTTTATGACAAAATGAACACAATTTGCACTAACTTCATTTCTGAAATAGTCATTGTAGAGTTCTTGTATGCCTGTAATAATTTATAAAATGTGCATAGCAAACATTACACTTATTTCTACAGATTGATCCAACGAGAACAATATCTGCAGGAAAAGTAAATCTTGGAGCATTTAGGACATATCCTAAGGTAAACAGTGAAAATTATCTAGTGCATGATTGCTAAACTGCCTTTAAATAAGTAATAGATTGGTTCTAAAGATTACTGCAGTTTGATCATCAGACAGTTTGGTCTGCTATGCTGTACTGTATGTCATTGTTCATTCTAAAAGGAAGATATGCTGATACACTGTTATTGCATATTTTTTGATATTGATTAGATTTACAAAGGTTGACTTCTAGTTTGCATTTCATAGATTTATGGCAGTGTCAAATAGACTGTCTGGGTAGTGGAACTGCCCTAAAATTACATAGCTCCATACGGTAATTTTTAATGGTTATTGTTGTAGGTAGCATTCATCAAAGTACATTTATGTTAATTCTTCTCTGTCATTTTTTAGACCTAACACTAATAACGGCACGTTCAATATGTGGTATTGTGCTTTTCATTTTAGAAGAGGAAGGTTCAAAGCTATTTACTTAACTCTTTCAAATTAATATGGTGACATTCCACAAAATAATATACAAAATCCCAACAATGTGGAAGGGTTAGGCTAAAAACTAGAAAAATCACAGAAATATTTGAGATACTGTGTAATCTTTGCCCTTTGTTGCATTTTTAGGGCTATAAACCCCCAGATGAAGGTCCCTCTGAATACCAGACAATTCCACTTAATAAAATAGAAGACTTTGGTGTACATTGTAAACAGTAAGTAACAAAAAAACTACTTCCTCTACCACAAGTTCTCAATTTTTATGTTTAGGTTAGTGATTCAGTATGGAAAACTACGTTTCTTGGGAGTGTTTCAAACCTTGAAATTTTCTGTTGCTTTAGCACTGTTGGCTTTGTAGAAAAGTGTTACTGTTATTTATCAGGAGATACTTTATGGGAGAACTGTTGCAAAGATGAACCTGGTTAAAAGCTTTAGCAGTTGATTCTTGAGCACCTTTGTGTTGTGTTTTCTTACGGCAGGGAGGAAAGACTCAGATGTACATGCTTCCCTAGTAGCAGGGCTAGAGAGACTGCTCTTCTGAGTGGTGGCAAGTGCTATGCATCTCTCTGTTCTGCATCACTGGGCGTGTTAAGATTGTTTCTGTCTTTGGAAGGATTGGAAAGTGCAGATCCTGGAGGGATAACATCAGCAACAGGAAGAATTAATACTTTTTCTCTCCTGCTAGTTTACTTTCCATGAATTGAAATCATTCTTTCTTTAACTGTTCTATCCACAGCCATGTGTTCCTCACTTCATACTTTGTGAGATATTACTTGTTTGGCAAGGCATTTGTTTGCTGGGTCAGTTGTCTGAGCTCTCGCTGGTTAAGCTGCAGTGGGGTGGAAAGTAAAGGCAGATGTTGGAGACGCAGTGTTTGCAAAGAGCAGCTAAGGAAAGATGGAACCATTTCTTTCAGTGGTTTCAGGCCTGATTTTAGTTCTGCCTTCAGATGTTGACAAGCACTATAGCTTAACATCCGTGTGCACAGAACTTTAGGATCTCATTGATACCAGGGTCCTGTGTCTTGTAGGCTGCTGCGCAGTGTTTTCACATTTTTGGTGCATGGATCTTTGTTTAGAGTTAGAATTGTAACTGGGATAACTTTTCTTATTGTTCAGTGCTTTGGATTTTGTAAGGTATTTGCCACTGATAGGGATTTTTTGGAGATGCATGTGCTTTAGGTGTCACAGCTAAACAAGGCATACTTAGATGAAAGCTTACTTTGCCTGTTTGTCTTTAAAGGTATTATGCTTTAGAAGTCTCATACTTTAAATCATCTTTGGATCGTAAACTGCTTGAGCTTTTATGGAACAAGTATTGGGTCAATACTCTCAGTTCTTCTAGTTTGCTTACTGTAAGTACAATAGTATATTATCATATGCATGTATTAATTCCTTAGTGCTGAAAGCCAGACCTTCTACTGTAAAATGGTAAATGGGACACTGACAGATTTGGATTCCACATTAAGAATCTGTCAGATTAAACAAGAAAGGAGGGTTTTGCTAATCGTAAATACTGAAACATTGCTTATATCTGCTCTTCAAAAGTAGAAGGTGGGCAAAACGTTTAATTTGAGTTTTTGATACACTTAGATTTTGTCTTAAACACTTTAAACTTGCATCTTTTTACAGCAGTGTAATAAATGGTATGCTTTAAAATAATGGTATTGAATAAGTAAACACTTTTTAAAAACAAATAAAAAATAGCAGCAAAACCAGTGGAACTGCTCACATGAGGTTTCAACAGAAGTACTGCAGGTAGACCTTCAGTGTAAGAGCTCAGCATCAACACCTTCCTTCTGTAAAAGCCAATTTTATATATTTTCTCTTGGTCCAAATCAACTGAATTTTACTTTTTCGCAACTTAGGGCATGGGTTCAAAGTAGTAAAGAGTGCCCATTTCAGGCTTTAGGTATTGAACATTTGTCAGATATTCTGCTTCTGTTCTCTTAATCACCACTCATGTGCCATTCATGTTCTGTATTACTTCCGTTGCAGATACAGGATAAAATATGCATTACTACAGGCTTAAAGGCTCTTTTCAGATTCAGTTTGTATATAAATGCTTGAATTTATAGCTTAGAATTCAATGTGTTTATTGCCTTCTTTCTCCTAAGAATGCTGACTACACCACTGGCCAAGTCTTTGATTTGTCTGAAAAACTAGAGCAGTCAGAAGCTCAGCTTGGAAGGGGTAGTTTTATGCTGGGTTTGGAGACTCATGATAAGAAATCAGAAGACAAACTTGCAAAAGCAACAAGAGACAGGTAAGATAACCTATGTGTTCTTCCCTGTAAAAAGTGTTATTTTGTTTCAAGCTTTTAATCATGCCTTAAATTGTAACCTACTGAGGATATAGGTAAGAATGGTCATATTATAGGCAGGATGAGACTCCAAATGTTAGTTTAAGAAAATCTTGCCTTTATTAAGTGTACAGTGTCTTTTCAATCTTTGCTTCTGGGATAAAATTCAACTCTAGTTTAAAGATTATGAAACAAAAAAATCCCTGTTAAATTCCGTCATTTATGACAAGCCAAAAGATTTATTCTGTCCAGTGCAAAATGGTCACATTGCTAAAAAATAGCATGTTTTATGTGGTTAATCAGGTTTAAACTGGCAGTTAATAACATTATTATGTAGAACGTGATTGTAAGAACTAGTACTAACAGTCCAGTAAGTTCACTCACAAACTCCACTTTTTTCATATTTCTTAATACTGCATTTTTTCCACAAATAAGGAAGGTTTTATGTTGTTTTGTTTCTAAGAAGTACATTAGACATTCTAGCCTTCACATTTACCTCCCCTGCCTGATGCGAATGCTTGCTAATATCAGTTAATGAATTGGGTGTACAGCATTATTTCAGGGAAGGTGCAGTGTTTCCTTTCAGTGTGCCTTATGTGTTTGTTAGTAATCAAGTTGTTTCTTTTTTGAGCTTTGAAGAACAACGTTACATGTTACAAAAGTAACGTATTACTTCTCGCTAACACGTCTTTCTCACAATAGTCTTAAGAATACATATTGCTTAGACTATCTGCATAACGTTATAGTCACCATTTTTCCAAATAAAACCTTTAACAAAGGGTAATGGTATCCAGCAAGTTAAACAGTGTCTTGGGTTGTTCAAGAACGTTATATTTGGCAATTTTCAGACTTTGAAAACCAAGAAGTACTGTGCTGTACACACTGGTACAATCTCAGGCACATCAGTGGAGAAGTCGGAACTCACCTACATGCATCTTAGGAGTGTTCTGAGCGAGATATAGTTCCATTTAGTAAGGAACAATTCTGTAGAATCCTTTGGGATAGACTGAAAAAAAGTAATAAAATCTGGGATGTTGTGCTTTTCAATTTTGGAGGCTTTCTGGCCCTCTTCCTCCTCATTTAATCCTGATATGTAGAAAACACATGAAAAAAAAGCACTTTTTGTGAAGAGTAGTTTACAAATAATTTTATTTACATCTTGCTCAGTATGACTCAGGTGAACACCGGCTTTGCCTTTAAAAAGACAGGAGTTATGGAAGGTTAACAGTCATGTTAGCATTTTATTTTCTAAAAATATTATCAATTTGGGGGGACGTTGACTTTAAGAGGTTAATACCCATTTACACTATTTCAGTTGCAGAAGACATTTGCAATAGAGTTAAGGCTGTTGCTGACTCACAATAGCCAGGTTAAGGGATACTTCCCAGTTGCTGTAGTGAAACTGTTACAATAGCAATGTTTTAAATACATGGAACAGTGTGAAAGCCTTTGGGTACTGATAACCGCTGGCAGCTCCATTCCATTCCAGGGGTAGTTTTTAATTTTATTATATTTTTTGGCTCAGATGACCACAGAGCTTACTTGCTGTCATTAACGTAAGATGTCCTCAATTGCCAAAGAAGTTTTCAGGAATCATTTTTTGTTGCATAGTGCTTGCCAGTTTGCTTTTCAAGTACAAACAGCTATTGGCAACAATGGCAAAATAACTGTGTGTGACTTTTCCTTTCTGGACAGTGGTTAAGATTCATGGGGTTATGGGCACCCTGAACTTCCAAAACAGCTGAGTATCTTCAATTAACATGACAGTTCAGTGTTTGGCCAATGTTGAATTTATGCTTGTTTTTCAGCTGCAAGACCACCATAGAAGCTATACATGGATTGATGTCTCAGGTTATTAAGGATAAACTTTTTAATCAAATTAATATAGCTTGAAGTGCATCACCAACTGATATGCATCTCCAGAGCAGAGAAAGTTGTGGTTTCTTTTGCTTGGACTTGCTCAATTTAGGAAATGGAGTGGAAAATTACCCATTTAATTTGTAGTACTGCTAATACTTCCCACCTGTCTGACCATTTTTAAAGAACAAAATGTTCTGAAATGTAGTGCAACTTGTTGTTCTCTTTATGATAAAAGACAAGCAGTTTAGAGAATTCTTCCAAAATGAAAATAAATGTGACTTACTGGATTTTGCTCTTAGGTATTTATCTCTATTATCCACCTGCAATAAAACAATTTTGAAAATGAGTGGTTTGGGACTTGAATTTTTTGGCAAACATTCATCTCCTCTTACTGTTTTTCTTACTGTTCCATAGGAAAGTTCTCTCTGCTCCTTTAGATCAGATGGGTAACCTATGCAGTGTAAGAAATTTGTTACTCAGATTATCATTTTTATATTTAAGAATTTAATTCCCATTTCATAGAATCATAGAACAGTTAGGGTTGGAAAGGACCTTAAGATCATCTAGTTCCACCCCCCCTGCCTTGGGCAGGGACATCTCCCACTAAACCATGCCACCCAAGGCTCTGTCCAACCCGGCCTTGAGCGCCACCAGTGATGAAGCATTCAGAACTTCCCTGGGCAACCCATTCCAGTGCCTCACCACCCTTACAGAAAATAATTTCTTCATTATATCCAATCTAAACTGCCCCCGTTTAGGTTTGAACCCGTTACCCCTTGTCCTCTCACTGGAGTCCCTAATGAAGAGTCCCTCCCCAGCATCCTTGTAGGCCCCCTTCATTTGCTTATGTTTTAACAAGTTATTAAATCTAATAGATCCTTTAGTTCTAATAGTTCTACTGGTCCAGTCAGAAATGCATTCTTCTCAGAGCGAGGAAGCATTCGTGTATTTTGCTTCACGCTTCTGACAGAGGGGGACTTTTTACAAGGGCATGTAGCGACAGGACAAGGGGGAATGGCTTAAAACTGACAGAGGGGAGATCAGATATTACAAAAAAATTCTTTGCTGTGAGGGTGCTGAGGCACTGGTGCAAGCTGCCCAGAGAAGCTGTGACTGCCCCATCCTTGGCAGTGTTCAAGGCCAGGCTGGATGGGGCTTTGAGCAACCTGGTCTAGTGAAAGGTGTCCTGCGCTGTGGCAGGGGGTTGGAACTGGATGATCTTTAAGGTCGCTTCCAACCCAAACCAGTTTGGTTTTATGATACTGCATATTTCTAAGTAGTCAGGTAGCGACCAGTTTTGCAGTGAAACTAATACTATGGTTATATGCCATTATTTTTCTCCTGCTCACCTCCTATTGCTTGTCATAGTCACTTGTTGCATGCAAAGGAACAAAATGAAAAATTATCTCTGAAATACACATTAGGGTAGTTTAGGGCCACAAATACTAAAATGCATTAATCGTAATTGCTGGCTTAGAACACGGTGCTGCTGCAGGGCTGATGTAAGTTTGTTTTGGAGACTTCCATAGTGCATTTCAATAATTCAAGATGTTTGGGTTTCTTTTAAGTTTTTTATCCTTAATTCCAAATTTCCTGGGTTTTTTAGAATGTTTACTTTTGGGATAATTCATGCTTTATACAATACACCATTAAGCTTTATACCTTAACTGATACTGCTTTTCAACCTTAACTGCCTTGATGTGGGTTTTGGTTTTGTTTTGGTCTGGAAATTTTAATAGCTATTACTCATTTGGGGCTTTTCATCCACAAGGATTCCAGTGTATTGGAAGCTAAGATGCAGGTTTTGTACAGTGGAAAATTAGCATTCATCAGGGAAATGCAAAAACCCTGAAGCAGAAAGTTTTAAAGCAGCAGCATCCAGAAGTATAGAAAAAAAGATATTTAATCAGAGCTAGTAAAATCGAGATAATTATTTGATGTGCAGTCTTGACAGGAGAACAATTTTATGCTTCTTCCAGCATGGCAGAGCTGGGGAAGCGGGAGAAGAAAGCTGTGGGATTTTAATATTCAAAGCTATTGATTTTCTTGGAAATGGCAGCAACAGACTTCTGTACAAGCAAGCACAGTGTATATAGGCCCACAGAAGTATCTTTCAAGTTCAACATAGCAAGTTTACCTGCCCAGTAACTTTTCCCACTTACTTTCTTCCACAGGTGTTTGTGAGACTCTTAATTTTAGCACACAGACACTATGTGTTTACACAAAGTAGCACACTGCTTTTGTGAGATAGGTTATATTTCCTTATAGGCGTTTTTGTTGCCACTTCATAGAATTCTCTTAGCATAGCATGATCCAAAAGTTTTTGACATCTTGTATCTACCTGAAATACAAAATAACAGTTTAATCTCTCATTTTTTAGTCACAGTTGGCTTTACAATACCAAGTTGTCTTATAAACAATAGCAGTATAAATGCCAGTGCTTGAATGCTGACATAAATGGTTGTTCATTGTGTTGTGTGTGTTGTTACTTGTTGGGCGCATAGTGTTATAACTCAGCTTAAAATCATACATGCACTGTATCTGTGCCTGTGCCTTTTGATGCCCTTCTCTTTGAGCAACCATTTTTAATGCTAGCATTATTGCAAATTCTGCCTTAACTGAGATCAGAATTCATGCACTGAAGATGATTACCACAAAGGAGTCATTCAGTACATGCACACAAGTGTATCCTAAATGATGGAGAATCATTAAGGGATAGAAAGTACACCTTTGTTCTACAAAGTAGTTTTGAGATCCTTAAGAACAACCTATGTTGTGTAGCAACGAATGTGAATTCATTCTTCTACATTTTCACCCACTTTTTATTTAGAAACCAGTTCATGACAATGAGTGCCACATACTGGGTAATTACTGTGATGGCTAAAGTAATTCACTGCAGAATAAAGCACTTGCAAATGGATCCTCTTTATTTAGATTCTTAAGATAAGCATGTTAACAAGAATTCAGAGTGTGTTTGACATTTTAATAAATAATTCAATGACCACCATTAGTTTCATCTAACACTTACTTGCCAGCAGAAATAAAAATTATGGAATGCTGAAAATGCTGAAGCATGTTTGAACTTATCTCCTGTTCTTCTGGTTTTCTTTTCCAAGTTGTCCTCAGCTTGCTCATGTATGCAAATTGCATTTTTAAACAATTTGTACGTTCGAATCTCAACAAAATCCAAGGAAATACATGCTTAGTTGTAACAGTCAAATCCTAAGGACTAATGTGCCTTTTCTGATAAGGAACTAGTTTGCCTTTATCATACTCAGGCTTTAGTAAGAGCCTTGCAGATTTATTTCGATTACCAGAACAATCTAAGGTGCTTCACTGTCCTGTGAGACCTCCTCCTTTGAACAAAGACGAGCAGTCTTTGCATGAACAACCTCGCTGACGCAAGAAATGTTTTTGGTGTAGAGAAAGCTAATAAAAAGGTTAACCTTAATCTTTTACTTTGAGCAGCATCACAAATTTTTCAGTCATCCCTTGTCTCGCATTCATGCCAGGCCAGAAGAAATATTCCTTGCGCTTTTCATAAATTATCTTTAATTCTAGTGCTGGGATAACAGGCAGCTGTGAGCTGGCTACAACAGATCTGGTCACCGTCTAGCTGATACTCCCTGGAAAACTCTCCTTACCTCACAATGTGTCTGTTTAGACCCTGTTATACAAGGGACTCTTATTTTCCTTGCCTTTGATGACAGTTTGCGCTCATGAGCTCAGATTAAATAAGAATGAGCTCTTAAACTTGCTGTTTAGTAAATCAAGTGTAATTTTCTTGCATTTCTATCACTTGTGCCTTTATAAAGCTTCAGCTGCATCTGGTTTTGGATATTTTGTTTTACCTTAAGCTGTCTAGTGTTTCATGAAACTTCACAGTAGCTTTACATGCAGTAGCTTCAGAAGGTGTAAGATTGCCATGAATTTGGGTGCTGGATCACTCCTGTACAGTGTAGTATGTAGCCCCAAGGCATACAGTGCTTCTAATAGTACTCCTGTGTTTATTATGAAAGGTAATGCCAGCTGATTACTTGCTGTTGATTATTAAAACCACAAGAATCCAAAATGAAAAGCTAATAGCTAACATGATACTATTTTGTTTATAAGGTTAAAAATATGCTAAACATAATTAAACAATTACTTATTTTGGAGATCTTTTAAATTTTAGGTCAGTGCTTTAAAATAAGCTTGGTATGTTACTTTCTTTTGATGAACATACTATTTATTTTTATTGCTGTGTCTCAGAAAGTCCAAATCAGAATTGGATTTTATACTACTAACATAAAATTACACTACTAGCATATAATTATCATGTTTATCTACAGTATTTAATGTATTTATTGAAATCACAATATAAAAGATTTTGTACATAACACCATAAACTGGACTAAGATGAAATGATAAAAATAAATACTTTCAAAAGTACAAAACCAGGCAAAATTTAAATACGACTGAGTTGAGCTAGCACCATTTTAAGGGCACAAGTCCCTAAGAGGTGAAAATGATTAAAATATGAGGTGGTAATACATAAGATTAATTGCATGCACATAGAATTTTTTTCTTGTCTTGAAGAGCTGACATCAGAGAGTCTCCATTTAGTTGAAGGATTTTTCTGGAGTTCAAAACAATTACACTAAACCTTTAAGAAATTAATGAAGTATCTTGTTCCTCAGGGTGTATTTTTTATGAGCTGTAGTTTTACTTTTCAGAGCCTGGGAATAATATCCATGAGGAAATATGTAATTTAGGAAAGTAATTTTGACCCTCAGATGAAACTTCTAACATATGAAAGATTTGGTCTGACATTTGGTTTGTTTTTAATGATGAAAAACTGCTTCATACAGGGCTTTCTGAAAACTACAGTATTCTGGGAAGTAGCATGGTCCAGTGGAGAGGTCATAGGACTGTATCTCAGGAGAACTGGGTTTTCTTCCTGACTTTTCACAAACTAAGAGTGCATAAGCTTTAGCAAGGCATTTTTGCCAGAGCTAGTGTCTGGTTTCCTTTATTTCCTTTATAAAATAATAAGATTGATCATTACCCTTTTTAAAATATGGATGAAAAAGGATATGTAAGTACTACCATTTCTATGCACTAAAGATCACTTAATCTCCACTTTGTCATACATTACCATAAATATAAATAACAATTCTTGCTGTTAGCAAAGAACAGTTACCCTGTTTTGCATAGTTTGTCTGTTTAGGTCATCACAGATAGGAAATGCCTAATCCCTTTGTGGGGATTGTAAATATATTGTATCAGCAACTCTTCATTTTCAACTGAAACATGTCTTCGACTCCTATGTAATTTACCCATCATTTCCTGTGTGAATTTCTGTTTGGTTTAGACCCAGTTACCTTAGGGCTTATGTGTAACTGCAGTGGCATTACTCTATTATAAAAGGAAATTAATTTATGTGCCTGCGCCTAATGACAAGCAGTCTTTAGTAATTACAGCCATCTGAACTTTCTTCAGCTGAAAACAAGTTGCATTCACTTACTATAGCATTTTGGGTTAGAATTAGGCTTTTATTTTCAATCTAAGGGAGGCATTTTTAGTCTCCACAAAGCTGGAGATGTAACTGGAGTAATACAGAGGCACTAGAACAGCAGATATTCGTCCAACTTAAGTGAGATGTATGTATTCTATGTGGTGATACAAACCCCAAACTAGCTTCTCATTATACCACGTTTTTGTGGAACATCTTCCTTTTCCACTTCAAAAATTCTGATGACAACTAGGTAAAATTCTGAAAGTGGCAAAAATGGTTTAACACAAATATTTACATAAAACATCAGCCAGGGACAAATAACATGTAAATAGCATCTTATATCTATTTAAGAACAAAGAAGAAGGACTGTGTGAATACTCAATACAGAGTTGGACAAAATAATGCTGAGATACCAGTACCTCTTCTGTCTATTTCTGAGTAATAGCAGCATATAATTTTTATTTTCTCAGTTCATCTGTCAAACCTCATTAAAATATTTGGAAAGCTGTTATTTTCTCTATGGTGAAAATTTTTAAACTGTGTTTTGAATTATTTCTCATCACTTACCTTTGGAAACAGGGTATTGCATTTCCCAAATCAACCCTGTAGTCTCTGCTGGTGGTAAGATACAATGTTCATTAAAAAAACCTACCATCATAAGCACTATGAAGATTAAACGTTTGTCCTAACAAGCAGTTTTCTAATAACTTCACTTTTACATCCAGGCTTTAACAGATTTTAATGCTGGGAAATGCAGAAAAGCTATTTCACTTTTTGGCACCTGCCAATAATACTAACGATGGTAACAGTTTTGTACTAATAACAGACCTGAAAGTTTTATGGTAATAATTAACCATATTGGGTTTTAGGCCTTGTCTGGTAGTGGACCTATTTTAGCCTGATTTTAGTTGTATTTGCAGACATAATGTTAGGAACTTCTGTAGTTTCTGCTCAAATCAAAAGGTATTGTCAAGTAGTTGTCATGCAGCAGAACAAGTCTGAGAATGTAAAGCACTGCCTGCAAGGCTAGGGCTTTACATAAGTAATAACCCATGTACCTGTCTCACCTAAAGCACTTCAAAGATAAAAATACATACATGCAGAGTTATGGCTCTATGCACCTACTTCAGAATAAGTCTGACATAGACAAAACTGAGGAAACTACATATTTACTAGAATTATTTTTCATGGGCCACAAAAATAATGATGCCTTCTCTCCATCAGCATTTTACTTGTTGACTGTAACTAGAAGGTTCATGGGTCATAGCTGGACTTCCCACCCCCAGGTCTGTAACAGGCTCTCCACACTGCTCCAGCTCTCTCTTACTTCTACTGGGCAGTGGCTGAATGAAGAATGGATAAACATCATGTCCTGAAGAAACCAGGCTGACAACATCCGACTTAATAGATCATAGCTTTATTTTTCAGACAAAGATATTTCAGTACAGCTCTCTGCAAGTTTATTGAAATTAAAGCACTATTTGCTCTATTTTTGAGAACCTTGTATTTGCTACCTTTAAATCCATAGAAAACAAAATAAATTTCAATTCAGTGGAAAAAGTTGTTTCAGACATTTTACATTCTAAAGCACCTATGCTGAAGAAACTGTGTTGATTCCTTTTTATGCAGTTGTCTAGCCACAAAAGATGAAGACAAGACACTCAGGAAAAAGGTTGAATAAAAAGATTGAAATACGACCCTGAAAAAGACTGTCAGAAATTGTTAGGCTTGAATTTAATGTTTTACAATGAAATGTAAGTATCTCCTAAGGATATTTGTCTTACTCGTTATATGACACATCCTACATATAGAATCCACGTACACAGAAATAGCTTTATGCAAAAGGCATGGCAGTGCTTATGCAAGGGAGGCTCTCTAAAGGTGTTTTATGTCCTTAAAAGTAAAACTCAGTCCCATGTTCCCGTCTGGAACTGTAAGAAATATAGCCATCAATTATTTTACACAGGTATTTCCAAAACTTTCTTGAAGACAAGGACTTCTTGTACTGAGCCAAATTACTGCCATCCTGGAGAGTACACAGATGATTGTTTAATATTCTGTGCCACCAGATGAGAATCCCATTTCAAATCTCAATGAATAAAGACTTTCTCTGAAACTTCTCATAGCTTTTTCTGCCTTTAAATCAACTTACTCGCAGACAGCCCCAGACACCTGTAAAATCTACAGCCGTGAGGGAGAAGAAAGTCCAAAATTAACTTTTAGAACATTAACATAATTTTTTTACAGAAACATTTCCCAGAACAAGCAGCTCCAAGGCATGCTCAGTTTGGATTCTACCACAGAAATAAGGACATCTTACGTATCCTCAGAGAGGATATAGGAAAGTTGAGGTTGGAAGGATGGTCACTTTATACTTTGTCTGCATTTCAAACAAAGATGAAAGTGGAACATGAGACCTCTCTCAGTCTTCTCCTCTCTAGACTAAACAGGCCCAGCACCCACAGTCCCTCCAGACCCCTGATCATCCTTGTGGCCCTCTGTTGGACTTTCTCCAGTAGTTCCTTGTCTCTCTTGTACAGGGGAGCCCAGAACTGGACACAGTACTCCAGATGTGGCCTCACCAGGGTCGAGTAGAGGGGGAGGATCACCTCCTCTGACCTGCTGTCTACACTCTTCCTGATGCACCCCAGGATACTATAGTCCCTCCTGTCTGCAAGGGCACACTGACAGCTCATAGTCAATTTATCCACCAATACTCCCAGGTCCTTCTTAGCTGAACTGCTCAGGTCAGCCCCCAACCTCTACTGGTACTTGGGGAGGAACAACCTCAGAGGTTTATTCCTCAGAGGTGTAGCCAGGCCCATAGCAGGCTGAAAAGCGACTCCCACCCCGGCTCACTCCTGTGGGCACATAAGGGGCCTTATAGAATCATAGAGTCAGCCAGGTTGGAAAAGACCTTTAAGCTCATGAAGTCCAACCATTACCCCAGGACTGCCAAGACCACCACTAAATCATGTCACTGAGGGCCTCATCTACACAGTTTTTGAACATTTCCAGAGATGGTGATTCCACCAGTTCCTGGGCAGCCTGGTCCAATGCCTGATCACCCCCTCGGTGAAAAAATTTTTCCTAATATCCAGTCTAAACCAACCATGACACAGCTTGAGGCCACTACCTCTTGTCTTACTGCTTGTAACTTGGGAAAGGAGACCAACAAACACCTCACTACAACCTCCCTTCAGGCAGCTGTAGAGAGCAGTAAGGCCTCCCCCCGAGCCTTCTCTTCTCCACACTAAACATCCCAGTTCCGTCAGCCGTTCCTCACCAGACTCTCGCTGCAGGCCTTTCACCAGCTCTGTTGCCCGTTCGGACCCGCTCCAGGGCCGCATTGCCTTGCCGGGGGGGGCACGGCCTGAGCCGCGGCAGCCCCCTCCGCACCGCACCCCTCAGACCGTCCCCCCCACACACACCCGCAGGCACCGACGGCCGAGCGGAGCGGAGCGGAGCGGAGCGGAGCCGAGCCGAGCCGAGCCGAGCCGAGCCGAGCCGAGCCGAGCCGAGCCGCGAGCGTGCCCCCCCGCCTCTGGTCTCTCCTCAGCGCCGATTGGGAGAGGGAGCGTTCTGCCCCCTCGGCTATTGGCTCGCGGTTGCCGTGGCAACGCAGGGGGGGCGCGCGCCCGTCCCGCCGCTGCGGCGGGGAGGTGAGGGGCAGAGAGGGGCCGCGGAGGCTGTGGGGTGGTTCCCTCCGGGACGGACCTCGGGAGCTGGTCCTGGCTCCGGCTCCTGCCCGTCGGCTTACGGGTGGGGAGGTCAGAGCAGCCTTCCCGCGGGTTGTGCTGGGGGGCGGTTAGTCCCTGTCGTCGTTGGGCCTTCTGCCGGGTGCGGAGCGGGGCGGGGGGAGGATGACCCCCCCCCGACTGCGGGAGCTGGAAGGGGATCGAGGGAGATGGGCCTCGCGAAAAGACCCCGGCCTGCAGCAGGCTCTCTCTGCTGCTATTGCTTGGGCTGGGAAAAAGAATGAGGGAGGGCGCTGGGAGATACTTTTATTTAAAAAGCAAGAAAAAAACCCACGCTTAGTTAAGAAAAAGAGCACACTCTAGCCACATCAAAACAAACAAGCAAAAACCTTTTCAGAGTTCCCTCTTCCCTCACCTTAAAAAAATAGCATAGATAAGGGGGGGGGGGACGACAGAGCTTCCATCCTAGTAAGTAAGGAAGTTTCTTCTGTCTTCGTAGTTTCAATCTTTGCTTTTCCTCAGATTCTCATGAATGTAGTACTGGCAAGGAGGATTCGCCGTGCCTTGGTTTATGCGGCTGCATGCGGTATAGTGTTGGGGTGGTTTTTGCTGCCTCAGCGGCTGTTTTTATGCACTGATGGGGCTTGGGGGGAGGGGTATTATGTCTTGGCTACAGTGTAACACGTACATTGGATTACATACTGGGTAAAAGGGCGACTTTTTTATTCTGAGTTGTTAAACTGTATTTGTGAGGATATTTTTACCCCTAAACCGGTTTTATCACCATCCAGTTTGAATATGTGAATCAGGATAAGCTCACTTGGAACAGTTGCCAGAGTTCAAAAAGGGAAAAAAAACCCAAAAAAATGGTACTGTGAGAGCCTCTACAGTATTGCTTCAGTGCAAAAAAAAAAAAAAAAATCACAATTTTTCACTGTGCATAACAAATGCACGTGCAATTTTGTGCATGACAAAAGGGTTGTACAGCTGTATGAAGAATATTTTAGCTTTATACCACTTTTCAAAGCCTGTAGAACCTGCTATACAGAGTGATGTGCTTTCTAACCAATGATTAGCTTATGAGCTGCCATTAATTAGTTATTTATGTGCGAGAATTACTTCAGCTGTGTACCATTTTGCTCAGATTTCTGTATCAAAAAGATGAAGACTAGGGTACAACCTACTTAAGCACACTGAAACAGTGGGTGAAATATAACAATAAGCTTGGAAAAAATGGATAGGTCTTATAAGCAGCGAAGACTACATATAAATGTGTTACTAAGCAAAAAGGGTATTGGTGAGGAAATACCAGATTTGAAGTATATACATAAGTTTTGCTGAAGATCTGGGGTACAAGTATAACATGTTTGGTTTTCATTTTTAAGGCATTTTATAAAACTACCTACAAGAGCACATGGAAATCACAATTAAAAGCAGTGCTAGAGCAGTTTGGCCAACTAAGAAATCATGGTTCGACTGACAATGGACCTAATCACTAGAAGCATCGGTCACAAGAATCGCAGTGAAGAGGACTTTGGGCAGTACCTGCGAAAAATAACTCATCTGAATTTATCAGCTAAAAATATAGATGCAATTGTAAGATTTATTTTTCTTTGTTCCTTTTAACCTACTTATTCAAATGTTTCGTAGTTACTGCTCAATGAATTGTCTATAGCTGGGGAGACAAGCAAAACAAGTTTCTATTTTATAACAGCTAAAATATGTTTAAACATTTATATTGTCTTATGACTAAGCCTTAATCATAGAATCGTTAGGGTTGGAAAGGACCTTAAGATCATCTAGTTCCAACACCCCTGCCATGGGCAGGGACACCTCCCACTAAACCA